>BQMB01000639.1:0-15524 GCA_027943415.1 Closterium sp. NIES-67 | reverse complement strand
CAGGAAGCCCTCATCGTCTTACGGCCTCCCACGTTGCCATGGCTGACGGCGGCGACGGGGCTCCTGAGGACGATGCCGATGGCCATGTAGCAGCTATGGCCGAGGCTCGTTCAGGGTTAGGCGTGCGGCTGTCTAGCCTGTCTTCGCTGTGCAGCAATCCTAGGGCAGTAGAGGCCCTTGTAGCACCCACCACGTCAATGGAAGAGCAGCCATTCTTACAATGCCCGGTCAGAACTACCCCACCCGCTGTAGTGCGACTACCGCCGATCCACCCAGCGAACGCGTCCTCCCCAGGGACTGTGCAAGCAATGCCACCTGGCTGCTGGAGTCTTCCCGTTCCGGTTCATGCTGCCGAAATTTCGGCAATACCTGGTCTGTCGACGTTCCAACCCGCAAACAGCGCCTCTCCAGCGGCTGTCCCGCCAAAGCCTGCGAGCGTGTGAGTCGAGACAGCACAGTCCCCGCTGCCGAATCCCCGCCCCCAGATGTACCTGGGCCGTCGTGTACTCAGCTCGCTGACAACTGCTCTCCTGCGTCTGTCTCTCAGCGGCCTTGTGGGCGCTACCGGCAGGCCTTCTGCCATTTGGTCAGCCAAAGGTGAAACAACCCCCACCGCCCGATGAAGAAGCTGCCGACGCCGACGATGTTGACGACGCCCCAAACAGGTCGTCGACCAAGTTGCCACTCCGAGGAGCAGTATGCGGAGGCTCACAGCAGGTTTAAGACCCGTTGGTCGACGCGATTCCCGTGGCTTGTCATTTTAATGACTCTGGCTTGCCTGCCTTTAAGTGCACCCTGTGCTTGGAGCACGCAGGTCTTTCTCTGGGAAGGCTGGCAAGCGTGGCCCAGGCCTATGCGATGCTCAGACTCAGGCGTTCACACGACACGGGGTCCGGCAAGCACCAACTCGCTCTGCAGAAGCAGAACGATCTGCTGCAACAGGCACCAGACAACAACGCATCGATCAACATCCCCTTGCCGGGGACCTTGAGAGGGAGAGCGTCACTGCCCTGCTGCTGGATGCCTTGTGGTTCTGCTGCAAGACTAACGAGCCGGCCGAGACATGGATCCGGCTTGTTCAGTACCTGGCGTCGCGGAAGGTGACGGGTTTCCCGTAGCAGGCCTACGGCACGTACTACAACACGTGAGTATACAATCATCACCGCTTAGCTACGGACTTCATTCTGTAATGCCCTCTATGTTCTCTAATTCTATAGACCCTCCGTTAGTGCGTGTCTCTTAGGTTGTACGTCGGACTTACAGTGTGTGTTGTCTGTGAACCGTGCAGGTACGGATTCGGCGAATTCACACTAGCAACGGCAACCTGGCTCCAAACGCAGCTTCACACCTTCTGTCGAGTCCTTACATCGGCCTCATGCTGGACGAGAGCACCGACCGCTGCCGAGGGAAGCACTTGATCGTCTACGCCCACTTCATCCGCGACAACCGCTGGTGTGCGAGTACCTGGCCTTGCTGACGGTGGACAAAGCCGATGCGTCTTCACTGCTCGCCTACTGCTTACCCCACCTGAACGCCATTGGGGTGGATCTCCAGCGAGTCTCCGGATCAGCACTGATGGGGCGGCTGTCATGATGGGGTCGAAGAGTGGGCTTGTTACTCGACTGCGCCAGCAAGTGCCTCACCTTGTGTCGTGTCACTGTATTGCGCATAGGTAAGATATGTCATCGAGTACAAGAGTTAACGCCGTCTTCAACTTTGCTTGCACTATGCTAATGTATTGGTTTCACGTTTTGTCATGCAGGGAGGCTTTGGCAGCCAAGGCAGCATCAGAGGCGCTTCCGGTGTTTCAAATTGTGGATGACTTCATCAAGGAGCTGGCGGAGTACTTCGGAAGATCCGGCCCGTGGCACCAGCGCTTTCTCGACTTGCAAGACCTGTTCCTCTCGACAACCTTGGAGCTCCAGGGTATTCACAACATTCGATGGTTGTCGAGAGGTGAGGCAATCTCGAGGTTGCTGGCGGTGTTGCCTGCGCTTGTGGTTATGCTCAAAGAGTTCCCCGACAACAGGCTCTACAGAATTGCGACCAGTTACCGCTTCTGGTTCTTCGTCCACTTCCTTGCTGACGTCCTCGAGCAGCTCAACATCCTCAACAAGGGCTTTCAGGAGCGCGAGGTGAGATAACAATTGCATTAGCGTGGTGGTATACTTGCGGACGTCACTTTATATTGTTGTCCTACCTTGCTTGCCCCCGACCTTCCCCCATCCCCCATCAGCTGGACTACCTGACCGTCCACGCGTCCGTCCTTCGCATCACCAGCCTGTTCCTGAGCCGCTACGTCGATTGCGGGGATGAGTTCGGGGGTGGCCCGAAGGACCGTCTCACCAACTTCCTCACCCTTCATGGTCCTGGCGGTTCTCGCGAGGTCACTGTCAGTGGCGTGGACTCCGACGGGAGTCTCACGAGCTTCACATTTGAGCTTCACGTTGACACGCTGCAAGGGTACCCTGGGGGAGGGAAGCATGACAACTGCGTGGTGGCTTGCATGGACCTGGCGGAAGGGATGGTGAATAACCTGAACGAGCGCCTCGGGGATCTTCGCAAGCTGGCGGGGGTAAAGCTGTTCTGCGTTTCTGCCTGGCCGAAGGACTGGGATCGGCAGGCAGGAGGGTGCAGTGCTTGGAATGGTTCCACTCTTTGGTGGGGCTGTACAACGCGGAGCAGAGGAACGAGATCCTTCCAGGTGAACTCGTTACCATTAAACCCACCGACATGTACCATTGTACAACTGAGACTGTTGCACATGTGTTGTCTCTTTTCTCAGTTGACTGTCTCCACCATAACCTTACACCTCCCCGACCTCTTTTCCCGTCTGTGGCAGGCATCGACAAGCGCCAAGCACTGCGGGAGTTGCCACACTTCACCCCGATCCTTGCTGCACTTCCGAAGAGCGAAAAAAGCTTCCACGCTGGCCTCACTGCGATGCTGAAGACAGCAGACTGGCAAGATGCCTACCCCAACCTCATGAAGCTGTGGGTGGCAGTGGCCGTGCTTCCGCTGAGCACGGTGGAATGGGAGCGAGGATTCTCACGACAGAATGTCATCAAGTCATGGCTTTGGGGTAGCTGAAGAACACATGGCTGAGCGATCTCATGTGCATTAGTCTGCTGGATTATGAGCCTAACTGGGACGAGGTGGTGGACGTGTAGCGTGCATACAAGAAGAGGAAGCCTTTCAGTACCATGGCACAACCTAGGCTGGTCAGGAACAAGGGAAAGGAGGTGGTGGAGGAAGGACGTGTAGAAGAGTCGACCATGGATTCTGCCATGGATGAATGAGATGCTGGATAAGTCTTATATGTCGATCATTGCTGGATGTGCTGTAACTATGTATTGCAAGCTCTGATGCCATCTTCCGATGCAAAAGGCACAAAACTACAGTTAGGACCCAAAATCTAAGGGACCCTGAAAAAACAGGCATCTTTTTAATAGCAGTCCTGACTCAAAAGCTTGGTTCCTACTAGACGTCCTGAAAATACAGGCAAAAAATGATCGCCACCTCTGAGTCATCAGGAGGCCTCAAGACCAATCTAGGGCCTGGTTGTTATAGACTACACAGGGTTGTGCCTTAGAGAGTACAACCCACTAGGTAATATTTTCTTGTCTGCCATGGTTCTAATCATTCGTTAACTTTGATATAGGTTAGGTCCCCCCGCCCACCAGCGCTTCTGCCATAGGTCCTAGCCCCCCCGTTGCCCTCCCCCCGTGCTGGCCAGTCCCCTAGTGGCCCCCGTCACCTAGCGCCTAGCTTGCTCCGTCGCCTAGCCGGCCCCGTCGCCCAGCCGGCCCCGTCGCCTAGTTGGCCCCGTCGCCTAGCCGGCCCCGTCGCCTAGCCGGCCCCGTCGCCTAGTCGGCCCCATCGCCCAACCGGCCCTGTCGCCTAGCCGGTCCCGTCACCTAGTCGGCCCCGTCGCCTAGCCGGCCCCGTCGCCTAGCTGGCCCCGTCACCTAGCCGGCCCCGTCGCCCAGCCGGCCCGTCGGCCTAGCCGGCCCCATCCGCCTAGCCGGCGCCGTCGCCCAGCCCGCCCCGTCGGCCCAGCCGGCCCCGTCACCGAGCCCGCCCCATCGCCTAGCCGGCCCCGTTGCCCTAGCCGGCCCCGTCGCCCAGCCGCTCTGTCGCCTAGCCGGCCCTTGTCGCCTAGCCGGCCCCGTCGCCCAGCTGGCCTCGTTGCCTAGCCGCCTCCCCTCCCCCTTGCTCAGCCGACCCCATAGCCTAGCCGGCCCCGTCGCCTTTCCGGCCCCGTCTCCTAGCCGCCTAGCCGGGCCCGTCGCCTCGCCGCTCGCGGCCCCATCTCCTAGCCGCCACATGGCCCCAGTTTCCAGCTGCCACTCTTTCTTTACTCGCCTCCCCTCCTTTACCACTTGCCCCCCTCTCCACTCACTGCCAGCTGCCCAAATCCCCCCTCCACTCGTTCACTCCCAGCTGCTCTGAGCGCGGCTCACAGCAATTACAGGCGTGGCATGGGTGCTGCATGTAGAGGAGAATATCCACGATGACATAAACAGCAGCAGCAGCAGCAGCAGATGAGTCTCAGACCGAGATGGCTGTATGGTGTATGAGTAACACAGGAAAATGCAGGGATGAAGGACGGGCAGTTGCCATGCTGCGTGCAGCCGAGCCCAGCTGAATTTGAAAAGTATTCCGCGGAGCGAGCGGAGATAAGTAAGATGAGGGGGATACAATCAGAGGTTTGTGGGGGAGGAAGTGGAAACTGAGGTTGGATTGGGAGGGAGAGATGAGGGTCGGTGTGGCAACACAAACAAGTGAAGGGCTGGGGGCTATATGGAAGAAAGCGAGCCATATGTGCATGGTACGCAGGGGTCGGGAATTACGGGAGAAGGGGAGCTGGCACGAGCTCCCATGCTCTAATGCTCCCATGCTCCCATGCTCCCATGCTCCCATGCGCAAATGCTCAAATGCTCTCATGCTCCCATGCTCCCAGGCTCTCATCCTCCCATGCTCTCATGCTCTCATGCTCCCATGCTCCCATGCTCCCATAATCCCATGCTCCCATGCTCCCATGCTCTCATGCTCCCATGCTCCCATGCTCTCATGCTCTCATGCTCCCATGCTCTCATGCTCCCATACTCTCCTGATCCCATGCTCCCTTGCTTTCATGCTCTCATGCTCTCATGATCTCATGCTCCCAAGCTCCCATGCTCTCATGCTCCCATGCTCTCATGCCCTCATGCTCCCACGCTCCTGTGCTCTCATGCCCTCATGCTCGCATGCTCCCATGCTCCCATGCTCTCATGCTCTCATGCTCTCGTGATCTTATGATCCCATGCTCCCATGCTCTTATGCTCCCATACTCTCATGCTCTCATGCTCCCATGCTCTTATGCTCGTATGCTCCTATGCGCCTATGCTCCCATGCTCCCATGCTCCCATGCTCCCACGCTCTCATGCTACCATGCTCCCATGCTCTTATGCTCCCATGATCTTATGCTCCCATGCTCTTATGCTCCCTTGCTCTCATGCTCTCATGCTCAAATAATCCTATGCTCCCATGCTCTCGTGGTCTCATGCTTCCATGCTCCCATTCTCCCATACTCTGATGCTCTCATGCTCCCATGCTCCCATGCTCCCATGCTCCCATGCTCGCATGCTCTCATGCTCTCAAGCTCCCATGCTGACATGCTCTCTTGCTCTCTTTCTCTCATGCTCTCATGCTCCCATGCTCCCATGCTCCCATGCTCTCATGCTCCCATGCTCCCATGCTCCCATGCTCCCATGCTCTCACGCTCCCATGTACCCATGCTCCCATGCTCTCATGCTCTCATGATCTCATGCTCTCATGCTCCCATACTCACATGCTCTCATGCTCCCATGCTCCCATGCTCCCATGCTCTTATGCTCTCATGCTCCCATGCTCCCATGCTCTCACGCTCCCATGCTCCCATGCTCCCAGGCTCTCATGCTCCCATGCTCCCATGCTCTCATGCTCTCATGCTCCCACGCTCCCATGCTCTCATGCTCCCATGCTCCCATGCTCTCATGCTCTCATGCTCCCATGCTCTCATGCTCTCATGCTCTCATGCTCCCATGCTCCCATGCTCTCACGCTCCCATGATTTTATGCTCCCATGCTCTCATGCTCTCATGCTCTCACGCTCCCATGCTCCCATGCTCTTACGCTCCCATGCTCCCATGCTCCCATGCTCCCATGCTTTCATGCTCGCATGCTTCCATGCTCCCATGCTCTCATGCTCTCACGCTCTTAGGACTGCCTCCTATACCATCCCACAAGTTGCCTCCTCTCCCGTATTTCCTTCTGTCCTTGCTCCCACCTATATACCTTTGGTTTCCTCGTCTTCCCTCTGCCCAGGCGGTCTCCCGCTCTCTCCCGCCCCCTCACATCCCTCCCCCTCCTCTCCCTCCTCCTAACCCAACCATTCCCCCCCTTCCCCCTGACCCAACTTGCTCCGGTCGATCCCTGTCCCATCCCACCGTCCCAAGCGCTACCCCCTCCTCTGGTGACATATTTGACCATGGCCCTCTCTTTCCCCCCACCTCCCTGTCCAACTCCTCCCCTTCCGCTCCCTCCCATTCTCCCCCTCCCCTCCTCCCCCTCTCCCACGTGTCCCCCTCCCCCCTGCGCCCCACCCGCTCCATCCTCACCCGGTATCCCCACACCAGGTCACGTGACGCAGTCCTAGGTGCCCCGCCTCCTGTTACCCTCTCTTCATCTACCTTGCCTCCTCTCTCCCCTCTCATGGACCTCCTCTTTCAGGCTGTCTTACAACAAAACTCTAGCCCAACCCTGCCGTCGAGATCCATTACAGCAGTCCCAGCAGCAGCAGACCTACCCACTGCAGCAGCACCAGCAGCAGCAGCCGTCGCTCCTTCCTCACCTTCACCCGCAGCAGCAGCAGTGGCAGCAGCAGATGCAGCAGTAGCAGCCGCCTTAGTAGCAGCAGCAGCGGCAGCAGCAGCGACAGCAGCAGATGCAGCAGTAGCAGCCGCCTCAGCAGCAGCAGCAGAAGACGCATCCTCAGCAGCAGCAGCAGTCCTACCGTTCATTTTCCACTCCTCCCTCCTCGAGGACTCCCATGAGGAGTTCCTCAACCTCCACCTGCATGATCCAGGCCTCCTAACCATCTCCCTTGACCTCAGCGGCACACCAGCCTTCGCCTTCTCCTCTGCCCCCACCATCTTCGTCCCCGCCACGTACGAGGAGGCCATGTCGTGCCCTGACGCCCATCTCTGGCTCGCGGCCATCCTCAAGGAGTTGGAGTCGTTTTTTGCCAACTCCTCCTTTGTGGATGTGCCACGCCCTCCCTCTATCACGAACGTGGTCAAAGGGAAGTGGGTGTTTCGGGTGAAGCAGCTGCCTGGCGAGCCGCCGGTCTATAAGGCCCGCTACGTCACCAAGGGCTTCACCCAGCGCTACGCGGCCGACTTCTTCGACAACTTCTCTCCCACCGTCAAGCCCGCTACCATCCGCGCAGTGCTTGACCTCGCCGCATGCCTCAACATGGAGATTCACTCCATGGACGTCTCCAACGCATTCCTCCAGGGCGTCTTGCGCGAGCTCATTTACATGGAGCATCCTGCAGGCTTCCACCTCTCCTTTCCTTCCGAATCTGTCTGGCAGCTGCGTCGGCCAGTCTACGCGCTCAAGCAGACACCAAGGGAGTGGCATGCCAAGCTTGCTGCCACCCTCGCCGAGCTGGGCTTCAGCACCTCCCGCGCCGACCCCAGCCTCTTCCTCCGCACCTCCCCCTCCCCTTTCTACATCCTCGTCTATGTCGACGATATGATCCTCATCACTGCCGACTCCGCCGTCAAGGGTGAGCTTGGCAGCCGGCTCAAGTGTAAGGATATTGGGGAGCTGCAGCACTATCTCGGCATGACGATTACACGCGACCGAGTTGCTCGCACCATCTCCCTCTCCTTGGGTCAGTACCTGCAGCAGGTCCTGGAGCGGTTCGACATGGCTCGAGGCATCCCTCAGGTCACCCCTCTTCCTGTTGGGCACCATGTCACTCCCCTCACCTCCCCCTCCTCCTCCTCCCACCCCTACGCTGAGCTCATCGGCTCTCTCATGCATGCTATGGTCTCCACCCGCCCTGACCTAGCATACCCCAGCAGCGTATTGACCTGCTTCGTTGGTACCGGCAAGCATGATGCCGCACACTGGCAAGCGGCCGAGTGTGTCCTCCGCTACATTCGGGGGACCAAGGACGTCCTTACCCTTCGCGGCCCCTCCCCTCCCCTCCTCACTGGCTACTCTGATTCCTCCTGGGCTGACTCTAGGCTTGACCGCCACTCCTCTCAGGGCTATGGCTTCTCCCTTGGCAGCGGCCTCATCAGCTGGCGCCCCACCCGCTCCTCGTCCATTGCCCTCTCCTCTTGCGAAGCCAAAGCTATATGCCGCTACCATGGCTGCGCAGGAGGGTCACTGGCTCACATTCCTTCATGAGGAGCTTGGTGCCCCTCAGCGCTGTCCCACCATCTAGTGCGACAACACTAGCACCATCCATCTCACGAAGGATGCTGTGTTCCACGGGCGCTCCAAGCAGATTGAGCTTCGCCACTACTTCATTCGCGAGTTTGTGCAGGGTGGCCACCTCCAGCTAGGCAAGATTCACTCTGCCGCCAATCTTGCCAACATCTTCACCAAAGCCCTCCCCCACGCCGCCCAATCATCCCTCCTTCGTCTTCTTGGCCTCGCTCCTCTCGTTCCCCCGTCCGCCTCCTGATTCAAGACAGCTAGTCTTATGGATGTTGGGGGGTTGTGTTGTAAAATATATATCTATACAACATGCATGCCTAGATTGGGAGGTGTAGTCATTATAACTATTGGGGGGTTGTTGGTTGGGTTAACCAGCCTCACATTTGGGTTGGTCAAGATTGGATTTGGTCCTAGACATTTGGTTGGCACTATTCCAACCAAATGGTCCTTGGTCCTAAGAACCAACCAATCACCAAGCACCACACTTTATGGTTGCTTGCCAGGGGACGTGCAAGCCTGTAAGAGAGCCCGAAGGAGCCGCCAGACAGGGAAGGGTGGCGGAACTACGGGCGACTACCGGACCGGAGGAGGGGTCAGCAAGAGAAACTACGGCAGGACTAGCAAGTGGCGTCAGCGTAGTGGAGTCGCGGAAGAAACACCGGGAAGCGCCAGAGTCCAGGGTGAAGGAGAGCGCAGCAGTGGCGGTCGGAGTCGGAGCAGCGAGGGAGGAACCAAGGCTAAACAAGGCAGGGGATCCTACGCCTGACGGAGCAGGGGAGGCAAGACTAGACACACCTACACTAGCCAACACGGGGTAGTAAGAACCAATCACACTAGAGTCATCAGCATACATCATATACAAGGCAGAGCTAAGCTCATCCATGTCCATATCAAAGATCGGAATACTACGGCAAAGCAAGTTGTACCAGTCGGAGAGGTCGGGCGACGGACCGAAGCGAAGACGAAACAGGTCGTCAAGGCGACGAAAACAGCGGACGGGAGTGTGACCGATCTTACCGCAAACGGAGCCACGGCGAGGACCGGTCTGGAGCTGGTACTGACAGCGCCCGGCACCCGAACTGCCACCCGGGGGCACACCACGCGCACGACCACCACCACGTCTAGCGCCGCCACCAGCGCCAAGCCACCCGGGCGGGAGACCACTCGCCCACCTCTGCTGCGGCTGCTACGACTGCTGCGGCTGCTACGACTGCTGCGGCTGGTGCTGGGGCTGCTGCTGCGGATGGTGCTGGTCCGGCTGCGACGCCTACGGCTGCTGGGATGGCTGCTCGGCTGCACCAGACACAGTCCCCTCGTCCACGCCACCACCAGGCGACCCGGCTCCACCACCGCCTCCACCTGCACCGCCACCCCCTCCGCTGCGCCCAGCCTTGGGACGGCAGCCCTTCCCCGGACGGAACTGCGCCGCAGCTGCAACAGCATAACCGTCGAAGAAGGTGCACTGAGTAGGGGCACAACCCTGAAAGATAGGGACCGGCACAGTACCGCTGGTCAGGGCGATAGAGCGCTGGCAGGTCTCTATGACAGAGAGGGTGTCAACAAAGTCGGTGAGGGTGAGTTCATCAGGGTGGATGCTAAGAAAGCAGTCGCAGGCAGTGGCAAGGCGGTCAGGGAGGCGGGTGGCTAGCAGGTAGAGGGCAGAGCAGAGGGGCGGCTGATGGGCTCTAAGCTGACTCTCAGTGCAGGCAGAGCGCCAGGTCGAGTCTATCGTGCGCATGTGGGCGGCAAGGTCAGCGAAAGTGGGGAAAGACGCAAGGTCAGGGAAGAGCATCAGTAGATCTGGCGACCTACAGAAGCAGCGGGCGGGGTGGAATAGCGCTGGACAACAGCATCTAGGAACTCCTACGCAGTCTTGACCGACTTAAAGCGAGGGCGCTCAGACAGGGGGAGGGCATGACTGATCGCAAGCTGCGCAGCTGCGTCACGCGACAACCAGACTGAGCGAGCAAGGGCAGCAGCTGCAGCGGACTCACACTCAGCAGACGAGGGGTCAGCGGGCTTTGCAGGAGGGGGGTCAGGGCAGGGAAGCGTACCGTCAAGGTGGACAGATAGTGAGTGGCCATCCTGCCGCTGACCAGTGAGATGGCGGCGGAGGTCGACCAGCCACGCTTCAAACTCAAGCGGCTGGCCCTCAGCGTCGAAGTGAAGCACGTCCGCCATCAAGAACTGTGCAGCAGCGAAGGAGGGCGGCGCTGTGCTGTGCTGTGCGGTGCAGTGCGGTGCAGAGCGGTGCAGTGCGGTGCATTGCAGTGCAGAGCGGTGCAGTGCGGTGCTATGCGGTGCAGAGCGGTGCAGTGCAGTGCAGAGCGGTGCCGGGCGGTGCAGTGTGGTGCACGTCGGGAAGGACGGGCCGGGCACGAGTCGGAGGTAGGCCGGCGACAAAACGAGGTCGGGGCCGGCGCAGAACTGACGCGAGGGAGAGGAGCCAGCTAGGAGCGGGTGCGGGGCCGATGAGAGGCGGCGCGAGGGGCCGGCTAGGACAGGTGCGACGGCGCTGGGGGGCCGGCTAGAGACGGGCGCGCGCGGGGGCGCAAAGGGCCGACTAGGAATGGGCACGACAAGGGGCGCGAGGGGCCGGCTAGGAGCGGGCGCGACAAGCACGTGGGTCCGGCTAGGACGGGCGCAACGGCGCGTGGGGCCGGCTAGAACGGGCGCGACGGGAGCTTGTGGGGCCAGCTAGGAACGGGCGCGACGGCTCTAGGGGCCGGCTAGGACGGGCGCGACGGGCGCGTGGGGCCGGCTAGGACGGGCGCTAGGGCGCGAGAGGGCAGGCTAGGGCGGGCGCGACGGGGGGGCGCGTGGGGCCGGCTAGGAACGGGCGCGGCGGCGCTGGGGGCCGGCTAGGACGGGCGCGACGGGCGCGTGGGGCCGGCTAGGACGGGCGCAACAGGCGCGAGAGGGTTGGCTAGGACGGGTGCGACGGGGGCGCGTGGGGGCCGGCTGGGAACGGGCCCGACGGGCGCGATGGGCGCGTAGGGCCGGCTTGGACGGGCGCGACGGGCGCGACGGGCGCGAGAGGGCCGGCTAAGACGGGCGTGACGGCGCTAGGGGCCGGTTAGGAACGGGCACGCGGGGCGCGACGACGCTAGGGACGGGTGCGAAGGGCGCAAGGGGCCGGCTAGAACGGGCGCGGGGGCGGCTAGGGCCTAGGGCGGAAGCGCGAGCGGGCTAGATGGACCTAACATACTCATGATACCATATCAAACTGAGAGAATGAACTAGAATGGGAGAGTACAAGGGAGTATACCCTAGGAGCTGTACCCTCTAAGGCACAAACCTATACAGTCTATACAAACATAACAATATATGTTTGACACATTTGGCCAATGTCACTTTCTGCCCCTCGAATGGTCAGTTTGACACGTGGCATAACGGCATTGTCGTGATGTAATTCTTTTCACGAGAGTAGCATGGGCTTCTCGCTCAGAACTGGCAGGAGAGTTTCGAACGGACCTCCGGACGACCGCTCGAAACCCTGATGGATACTGGTGCTATGTTCATGAGTCCTCACGAACTAGCCTCGTGGCATGGCATTCTGTGAAGAGAAATTCACGAATCACCCTAGCTACTTGGACAATTTTAGGACTTAGCCAAGGACAGTAGCACTGTCAAGCTCGCCGCAAACATAGGAGGAGACAGACATGACCTTCAGCAGGGTTACTAGTTTGAGAGCTCAGAAGGATTCTGGGTTAACGTTCCTTGAATCCAGAATATTCAGAGTACTTCTGGACCCATTCCAAAACTCCCTAGGGCCTAGCGTAAGCCCTGTCCAAGTGCCCAGGCCTTTCTCTTGCTTTCCACCAAACCAGAACGAGAGATACTTGCGATAATTGACAACAGCGCCGCGTGGCACTTCTCTCTTCTCCAGACCATACTCTAGCGTGTACACCCTCGCCCCACAGGGTTCTCGTGATTGGGAATCCCTGGGGAGTTCTCAATGTCGGTCTTACCCTCTCTACCTCGAGGTTAGACTCAGCTTTTCCCGCGCCTCTCCAGGTCCTAGTTGCCGCTCCGCCATTCGCCTCAAAGTTTCCGCCATGGATTTCCCATCGACTCGAAGCACACAGAGCCTGCCATTATGCGCGTCGTGCCGCCATGGCCCGAATCACAACGGGACTGCCTCCTCGCTTCGTTTGCCTCGCCTCGATCCCGTTCCTCCCTCTCCGAACTGTTCCACCACCGAGCCTTTCCTCGGCATCAAAGCTTCCTCATCGCACTTCTTTATCGCATTACATATTCTCCCTTCTTCTCCGGCAGGACATATAGTTGCTTCTGCAGTCCACTTCGTTGATTTCCTCTTTGGATCCGTCGTGGTTCGAATCAAGTTAAACCAAGGCGCCATGGCTTCCGTCGCCGAGGATAATGCTGTCGTCACTGATCACTGCCCCATTGCTTCTCTTCCCGACGATCTGCTTGTCGACGTCTTTCACTGCCTTGTGCCAATTTCCCACTTTCATCCGCCTCTTCTAACCAGCAGAACCCGCCTACAGCATTGTCATCAGCGACGTTGTCCAACATCTCCTCCCCCCTCGCAAGCCTCTTTCTCGTTCGTGTCTCGTCACTGGCTTCGACTCGCATATGTTGCGACCACGTCTTTCCGCCTGACACGTCGTCCGGGAATCTCAGCCTCACAGCTCCTCTGCGCCGTTAGCCGCATGCCAAGGCTTGAGTCTCTCTGGATCGATTTTTTGGAGTAGATCCTATGACTGACGACCTCGTTGCGCAGGTCGCGGCCGCTTGTCGCCCGCTTTTGCGGTTTCGCTGCTCTCCAGTGGTGATCGAGTTGGCGAGGACGATCGTGTCTGGACGTCCCTAGCGCTCGAGGCGGTGTTCCAAGGTTGCACACGTCTGAAGGAGCTCGTGCTCGAATGCCCGCCCGCCATCACAGAGTTTCCTTCCAGTGTCACAAACCTGGCTGGACTCCTACGTCTCATCATGTCTTCAGAAGGCAGCAATTTTAGCCTTCCTAAGACATCGGCCAAGCTTCATGCTCTGAGAATTCTCCACTTGGAAGTTCGTCGCCTCACGGTGCTGCCCGAAAGTCTTGGCAACCTTGGCAATCTGCAGGAGCTGAAGCTCAACGGCTGCTGGGGTCTGTCAGCAATACTCGAGACAATCGGGCGGCTCCTGAAACTACGTGTCTTTCGTGCCTGGGGCTGCGGCACGCTTCTCTTCCTCCCTGATGCTCCTTTTCAGTTGCGCTATCTTGGAATTACTGGAACTCTTCATGCCAAACCTGGCCAGGCTGCCGGAGAGTACCGGGCAGTCCCACAGCCTTCGGCGCCTCATCGTACGCAACCGCTTCAGGGGTATACAGCTGCCTGCGTCCTTCACGAGGTTGTCCTCTCTTGAGGAATTGAAGTTGGGTTCACGCCTTCAGGAGCTGCCAGAAGGCTTCGGGAATCTGACCAATCTCAAAGGCCTGGAGCTGAGTCGTTGCCCTAGGCTCACTCTGCCCTCCTCTCTACCGCAGCTGTCTCTCCTTGAACGACTTGAGATCAAAGGGCAGCAGATGGTTTCTCTCCCAGAGACCATAGGGCAGCTGCCAGCACTCAGAGAGCTCCGTATCTCCAGCTTCAGCAATCTCCAAACCCTTCCTAATTCCATTGGTCAGCTGCAGCAGCTTCGATCCCTAACACTCCGCAAGTGCAGCTCACTCCGAGTGCTGCCAGAGTCCCTGCTGCAGCTCAGTGCTTTGGAGAGACTCGAGTTTTTTCTCTGCACACTCTCCTCCCTCCCTGAGGACATCCACCTCTTGACAAGCCTTCGATGGCTGAATCTCAGCAAGTGCCCAGAAATCAAAGAGCTGCCTGCCAGCATCTCCTGCTGCCCTTCCCTTGCGTGCGTTAGCATCCAAGATTGCCCCGCTCTCACAAACATCCCTGGAGGGGATTGGCACCGGTTTATAGTGCAGCATGACGGCCAAGTGATCATGCGCCAGTGAATCGGTTAGGATGGATGATCGGACAGAGTTGAGCAGGCACGGGGGAGGTGGTGGTGAAGGGGGTAGGGTTTCTCAAATGTGGTGCTCCAGTGGATGGTGATGCATGCCTATAGATAGCAGAAATGGTTAAGTGTGGTGCTTACGAGTGTTCAGGAAACAAGCGAAAGATGACCAATTCCTATTTCTAGATGTTTTTCCTTGCAAGACACACTTAAGCTTGCTGCACTCAGCAGCATACAGATTGTGTCACGACTCCTAAGAACATGCACTTCAAATTAATGGAGGGACATGCTAATGCTAAAGAGATGCACAGCAAGGTAGTGCGGTAACTATCTACCTTCAACGAAGTTAGTGATCTCAACACCGCAGCATCTTGTATGGGGTATGTGAAGCAACAGCATGGCAGCAGCATATGAGAAATGGCATGATAAGTGTTCCCACGGGTTTCGCCACTAAGAGCACGCACAATGTTGCCAGGCACGTCAGGTTGAACACCACCACTGCAGAGAGGCACAGGCGTGGAAGGGAGGGGGCAGGAGGAGTGAAGGTTTGGCAATGGCAACGAGCTAATTGGATAGCAGTGCTTATGAAGTTTGAGCAAAAGACACATGCCAGCGCGAGGCGACAGAGAAGAGAGAGAGAGAAGAGAGAGAGAGAGAGAGAGAGAGAGAGAGAGAGAGAGAGAGAGAGGAGAGAGAGAGGAGAGAGAGAGAGAGAGAGAGAGAGGAGAGAGATAGAGATAGAGAGAACACGAGAGAGAGAAAGAAGGGAGAGGGAGGAGGGAGAGGGAGAGGGAGAGGAGAGGGAGAGGGGGAGGGGAGGGGAGGGAGGGGAGGGGGGGGAGGGGAGGGGGAGGGGGGGGAGGGGAGGGGGGGGGGAGGAGGGGGGGGGAGGGGGGAGAGAGGAGGGAGGGGTGAGGGAGGAAGGGAGGGAGGAGGGGGGGGAGGGAGGGAGGGAGGGAGGGAGGGAGGGATGGATGGAGGGAAGGAGGGAGGGAGGGAGGGAGGGAGGGAGGGATGGAGGGAAGGAGGAGGGAGGGAGGGAGGGAGGGGAGGGAGGGAGGGAGGGAGGGAGGGAGGGAG
>BQMB01000638.1:0-20887 GCA_027943415.1 Closterium sp. NIES-67 | reverse complement strand
AGCGCAGCTCTTAAGTCGCCGAAGGCGGATGCGCGACGAGCTGCGCGACGCGCTCCAAGGAGGATGCGGCGACCGGCTGCACGTCGAAACGGCGCGACGAACGGGAGCACGTGACGGCAGAATCGACGACGGGCGGGCGCACGCGGCGGAGAAATCGACCGACGACCGCGCGCGCGCGTCGGCAGAAAGGCGACGGGCGCGCTGAGAGGATTTGTCGACGGGCGTCCACGGGAGCCGTGACGCACGGGCGCGCGGAGAGCGCGATGGACTGGTGTGCGCAAACGCGGAGGGCGCGCGACGGGAGGGCGCGACGACGGACCGCACGACGGAGGAGCGCACCAACGGGCGCAGTAGGAAGATGCGACGGCCGGAAGCGCGTCGTCAGGCGCGACGGGAGGCGCACGACGGAAGGGAGAGCGGGCGCGGCAAAAAGGCGCGCGACGGGAGGAAGAGCGGGCGCGACGGAGTAGCGCGGCGAGAAAGGGCGCACGGGGGGCGCGGGAAGTAGCCTAAGGAAGGGCTAGACTTCGAAGATGAGGAGGGACAGCATAGGGCCGTGCTAGTTAGGATCGAATCGAGGTGGCGTGAGCCATTGTGGCTCTGAATACCATGAAGGAACTAGCTTGGAAGAGAAAAGATTGAATTGAGTAGGGAGCCAAGAGGCTCTTTTTGTACAAAACAAGGAGCAAGGAAGAGTTGGAAGGGAAGCTCTCCTATTGGCCATAAAGTGGACCAATGGGGGGGGTTGCTTGTAGGGCAAGCAACCACAAAAGTGTGGTGTTCTCCTATTGGTCACAATGTGGACCAATGAGAGAGATTGCTTGGAAGGCAAGCAACCACAAAGTGTGGTGCTTGGTGATTGGTTGGTTCCTAGGACCAAAGACCATTTGGTTGGAATAGTGCCAACCAAAATGTCTAGGACCAAATCCAATCTTGACCAACCCAAATGTGGGGTTGGTCAACCCAACCAACAACCCCCCAACAATTATAATGACTACACCTCTTAATCTAGGCATGCATGTTGTATAGATATATATTTTACAACAGTGCGGTGTAGGGCAGTGTAGTGCGGTGCAGTGCGGTGGAAGGGGCCGATGGAGCAAGGTGGGAGCCGCGGGGGCAGCTGGTCAGTAGGGGTCGCGTGGCGGCCAGGAGACCGGGGTCCGCGTGGCGGCGAAGCGACGGGGGCCGGCTACGCGACGGGGACGGCTAGGCTACGGGGCCGTCTGGGCGACGGCGTCGGCTAGGCGATTGGGCCGACTTAGCGACGGGGCCGGCTGGGCGACAGGGCCGGCTAGGAGGCGGGGCCGGTTGGGCGACGGGGCCGGCTTGGCGACGTGGCCGGCTGGGCAACAGGGCCGGGTAGAGGACGGGGCCGGCTCGAGGACGGGGCCGGCTAGAGAACAGGGCCGGCTAGGAGGCGGGGTCGGCTAGAGGACGGGGCCGGCTGGGCGACGGGGCCGGCTAGGCGACGGGGCCGGCTAGGTGGCGGGGCCGACTCGGCGACGGGGTCGGCTAGGAGACGGGTCCGGCTAGGAGGCAGGGCTGGCTGGGTTACGGGGTCGGCTAGGAGGCGGGGCCGGCTGGGCGACGGGGCCGGCTGGGCGACGGGGCCGGCTGGGCGACAGGGCCGGCTGGGCTACGGGGGGGGGGCGACTGGGTGACGGGACCGGCTGGGCGACGGGGCCGGCTAGGCGACGGGGCCGGCTGGGCGACGGGGCCGGCTAGGCGACGAGGCCAGCTAGGCGACGGGGCTGGTTGGGCAACGGGGCTGGCTAGGAGGCGGGGCCGAATAGGAGGCGGGGCCAGCTAGGAGGCGGGGCTGGCTGGGCTACGGGGCCAGCTAGGTGACGGGGCCGGCTGGGCGACAGGGCCGGCTAGGCGACGGGTGCCACTAGGGGACAGGCCAGCACGGGCGGGAGGGCAACGGGGCGGCTAGGACCTATGGCGAAAGCGCTAGTGAGCGGGGGGGACCTAACCTACTCATGATACCATGTCAAAGTTAACGAATGACTAGAACCAAGGCATACAAGGTAATATAACATAGTGGGTTGTACTCTTTAAGGCACAACCCTATGTAGTCTATAAGAACATACAAAGATATGTTTGACACCCACCATGAAAGTTCAGTGTGGCCTAAAACGAATCTGCGGGCCTCTGTGACACTCTCACCACCAACACCACCGGCCAAAGAGCTGTTCCATGATGTGCGTCATTGTCAAATCACATGGGCAACTCCGTAGAAGCCAGCTGCATTTATCATCACTAGAAGGGATTGTGAGAAATCGTGGAAGGAAGCGGGTGTAACTACCGTAATCACCCGGATATAGGCGCGGCCATTTATTAAGTTCAGTGGGCCTATGGAGTGCAAATGCACTTATATCCGTTATTTCATTGTAAACGCACACTTTTTTTAGAAAATATATTCCCTATAAGCGCATTGAATTTCTTTTAAAAAACAGGTGAATTGCGAAACTTCCATATCGAAAATTCTGTGCCAAATCTCCTGCAGCACTCTCACACCCCTCCCAAGCACCTCGCCAACCAGATTCCTTTGTTTCCCGATCACTGTCTTGCCTATGATTGGTCCATACCCTATCTTCCCAGCATAGTTGTGCTGGCAAAAATTTCGCCAAATATTCCGGGCGATATTTCTGCGCGTCCCCTTTTGAAGACATTTGTATTGGAACCAGGGCCCTAGATTGGCCATCAGGATCCCCTAAAAAAATATCCTCAGCCATCAAAATTACCTCAAAACAAATTCCTGATTTCTTTGAAACAAGTTTTGAGGTAATGATGTAGATTCAGGAATCCACATTTTGGTAATGTAGATTCAAACTTGTTTGATCCATAGGAATGTAGATTCAAAATGTGGATTCAAACTGTGGATCAAACAAGTCTTGTTTTTTGGGGGTGGGGGAATTCGTAGCGAGTTCGCGTGTGCGGGGCGAAATTTGGGGATGGGCAGGAATCCACATTTTTGGTGGGGGGGAAAGGGGAGGGGGGGGCAGAGAAGGATGCAAAAGAGATTGCAGGGGCAGAGGGAATCTCTTCCTCACAGAGCCCCAAGGGAGGCCGGCACAGATCGAGCAAATTTGGCAAAGGGCCAGCGATTGCCCTCATACATCTCTCAGCAGCACACATCGAGCCCCAGATTTGGCCTAACGCCAATCACCTCCCTCATACAACCTCCACCCCAACATACAACGCATGGAGAATTTTTTACCAAGGGCCAATCAGCGCCCTCACACAGCCCAGGGCGGTGGCTGAACCTCGAAAATATTGACTGGCCCCCTAAAACACACTTTCGGTAAGGACTAGGACCCGCTACCAGGCCTCGGGATATCAGGGTAAAATACCCTTACGACCCTTATAATAAGGGTGGGGTAGGTGTTGGACCCTTATTTTTAAAAGTGGTTTAGTTTTTGACCCTTATGAAAAAACTAGATCTATACGGGACCCTGTTTTTCCAGAGTGGCCGAGTGTAGGGACCCTGATGCGGAAAAGTGTTGTGTAAAATCACCCTTACACAATTACACATGCAATCCCCCGCTATAATGATTTCTCCCCTTGGCAACCTATAGATTTCGGCTAAGTCCCCCCAATCCGAGAATCATTCCTCCTATACCCCCCGCAACCCTAGATTTCAGTTAAGTCCCCCACTGCCAAAGACATTCCTCCCACAGCCCTCGAGTGACCCCGAAAAATTGGTGAAGTCCCCCACTGTCAAAGTTAGAGCTCCTGTAGTACCCTTGCAACCCAGAGGATTCGGCGAAGTCCCCCACTAACAGAGACAATCCTCCCATACACCTCGCAACCCGAAGGATTCGGCTAAGTCCCCAAGTGCCAAGTGTGTTCCAGTCAGACTTGGGGAAATAACTACCGGTACCTTGAAATTACAGGGTAGCCTGAAATGAAAAGAAAGCCGTGGACATGATATGTCACACCTTCTCTCCCCCCCTACCCACTTCGGCGAGGGAATATCGCGCCTACGAAATATCGGCGACTTGTATTTATGTTTTCACAAGTTCTTATCTGGCCCCTGCCTGCGTACGACGGAGATTTCCGCCGTCAGTTCCTTCTGCTACTGTAATGGTTTACGCTTTTTAATGGCTGCCACTCATCCGATAACGATAAGTCATGCGCACTGTTACAAAACCTGCCATCTTGAATGTTTAATTCGTGTCGGTAGTCTCGTATCCGCCACTACAGTAGTTAAAGAAATGAAAGAAAAATACAAAAAGAACCGGTTTGATTTGGTAGTTCGCGACCACACAACGCACTGGTACTGAACGCACTAACGTAGAAATACGCCCTCCCCCATGACCACAGAAATCATAACAGCAAAATTACCGAGGTGCGGCATTCCCTCCACTTCAGCGCTAACAAACAAAACTCTTGGCGCACCCTGTCGAGCAGGCCTCTTGCTAACAGGGTAACTACCCTTAATGTCGAGAAATTAAGGGTAACTTTTCAAGTGATTCCGTTTATTTACAGTGCGATGTTTTTCTGAATCCGTCCAACTTACGGAAACAATTTCGCGCGATTCCTTAGCCTAACGAGTACCTTTTCTTCGAATCCGTACCGGCTATACTTGTAGCAGGGAAATCTGTAGCAGCGACCGCCCACCCCCCTCACCCCCTCCCCCCCCCCCCCCCCCCCTCCGCCCAACCCCGCCTTTGGTCACTTGCTAGCCGAATTTGTAGCGGCCGATTCCTTTCGATAACGGGTTTTTTTTTTTGGAATTCCGTCTGTTAACGGGTGATCCTGAGGCGATTCCGTCCCCTTCCGGAATACCCTGGGGCCTAGTGAGAGGCCTGCTGTCGAGTGAAGCCCAAGGCACATAATCACATCAGATCAACATGTTAGTCGTCTGATCATGCGAGATCCTGTAACTACAGTGAAGTGTAAGGCTGCGCTGAAGTTATACCCTTATGTGAAAAAGTACAAATATTTAGAACCCTTATATTACAAAGTAGCTTAAAAATATACCCTTACAAAAAAAGTGGCAGCAAGCGAGTACCCTTACAAGAAAGAGTACTTCTAATCCTATCCAGAGGCCTGCCCGCTACAATGCTCAGAAATTCAGGGTTCGCTAAGAATCCGTGCTGAGCAATCATATTTATACTCAACAAAAACCTGGAAAATCAGGGCGTGCCATTCAAAAAATCATGCACAATTAGGGCTACTACCGAGAAACTCCCTGTTTTTTTTCCTGAATCAAGAAAAATTTCCTGGCTTCTGGGGGTCTTATTGGAACCCAAATCAACCCAGCTACATTTTGGTGTGTTCAAATCATTTTTCCATATAGTCCTTCGTATTAGCGCATGGGCTTATATTTTATAGTTTATTTCAAGCGCATGCTGCTTTTTTAACCTAATCCCTATAAGCACATATGTGCCTATATTCGAGGGATTACGGTACATGAAAGAAATTTGTATATTTTTTTACGAAAATGAATCTAGCGTTGTGTAATTGTACGAGGCGATCTACATCTGCGAGAATATCCTCAAGCGAGCAGCCTTGATTCGCGTTATAGATTGGCCACTTTCACCACACCCTCACTTAGGCGCCACGGTACCAGGGCTTACCTTAGGGTTTTCGTCCACATGGCAGATCCGGGTACCCCTCTAGGGAAACCCGGATCTCAAGGGTGTAGCTTTAAAGGCATTTGTCAGAAGCCGGGTGGGATCCAAAACAATACGCCAGATCCGGGTAATTTTCGAAGCGTTAAAATTTTCGAGTTCCAATGCCCTAAGAATGAAACACAAAGACTTCACTTATGTAAAGTAAACTCCTTGCTGGCCCTTAGTCTTCTCACTCGTATGAACCGCCATCCAATCTAAGGCATATCTTGTTTTTTGGAGGGGAAAGGAAGGGGGTGGGGTGGGGGAGGAGGGAGATGAGGGAGGGGGGTGGAGGGGGGTGTGGGGTAGGGGGAGTTTGTAGCTATGAAATGGCTTTGCTAGAGGCTCACCAGTCAAATCAATGAATATGCGACTCGGCTTCTGAAGGGTCTTCGTTTCAAATCAGAGTTGGCCAATGAGTAGTCTTCGATAAATTTCATTCACGCGACTCGGTTTGACACAGCAGCTACAGTGTTAACCCCCAATCGTGGGCGCGCTCTTGTTTGACACAGCGAAACGTGGCATGTCATTTCTACGGACGCCACATTATTTTGCTGAAACCTGGATAGTTACCCGTGAAAAAATAAGCACTGCACAGCACAGAGGAATCAATGTTGGTACTTTATCCACAGCCCAACAACCATGCCCGCTCCGGATGAAATTTCAGCGGCCAGGCACCTGCAGCGGTGCGCATTACACCTAAATAAGGGCGTGGAACATACAGTTCCGAACTTCTGAAAGTTCGGTTTTGCCAGAGTGGTACACCTGTCCTCCGCCATTTTCTCAGTTCATTGTATCTTGTCGTTATTCGAACTGTAGCCTGTCGTTAGTGGGAGGTGGAGAAATTAGCGCCAACCAGTGCGTTGGCGCTAATTTCCCTGTAAGGAACCATGCTGGCGGCCCTGCCCTTAAATCATGGGAAATGATAAAAAAAATGTCCTTCCTTTGCTAGAGGCGTGAGCAAAAAAGGTCCAGCAGCTTTTTGCCCCGAGACCTCGTCTCCGAGCCTGTGCTACACCTCATTTGTCATACAATACGTACACATCACAGGGTCACAATTTTTCAGGTTCATGGGGGCGCTTTGTGTCGTAACCCTGCGATGTGGGACCTTCATACGAATTCAATGTACTGTATTAGGGCACAAAAAAAAAAAAAAAAAAAAAACTAGAACCCACAGGGGCACCGCATTCGACTCGGGGTGGCATCAACCCTAAACTCGCAAAAGGGCCGCGTGTTTAGGGAATAGGACTCCCAACTCTCTCAAGTCCTGCGCGTTTGCCCGGCAGTCCCAAGGCCTAGGTTTTAGTGTTTGGGACTGGGACCCCTAGGGCGGAACAGTCGGGGGGACCCCGCCAGCGCCTGCCGCCCCCCGAATGCCGAACCTCCGGGGATCACGTCGTCGAAGGGGATGGGTAAAAAGCATGCCCCTCTTGATAAAACCCCGTATCCGTGGGTTTGTCGTCGCCGCAACTGTAGCTGGCGACGGAGTCGGTTTTGACGGCGATCTCCGCGTCGTCTAGCGACGTCGTTCGACGAGACTGCGATGTCGTTGGTAACCAGGGGGAGTTGGATAAATCTTGTTGAAATAGTACGGTTGAGTGGTATGTAGAAGATACCTGTTGAATGTTTTTTTAGAACACCTTGTTGCTTGGTGATGGGCAAATATGATGAAAAGTGTCAGCCTAGTCTTGATGTTCTTCTACCAGGAACCCGGGGGTGGGTCGAGTATGAAACGGCGTGCCCTATGATTCGTCTCCTTTTTCGAATCTGCGATGGGAGTTCTGGGGACTTGGGCACTCAAAAGTTAGGTTCGTCATTTCGGTGGGTGCATATCCGTCGAAGAGTTTCCGAGGGACCGTTCTCTTGGGGCGCTTCTGTGGGTGCGTATCTTTGGGGACGTTTCTGTTAGGGTTCAGTGTGGGTGCGTTTCTGTAGGGACGTTTCTGTGGCAGCGTTTTCTGTGAGTGCACATGTGTGTGAGCGGGATTCTGTGGTAGCGTTTCTATGGGGGCGCTTCTGTGGGGTCGTTTCTGCGGAGGCATTTCTGTGGGCACGTTTCTGTGGGCCCATTTGTGTGGGAACGTTTCTGTGGGTGAGTTTCTGTGGAGTCGCTTCTGTGGAGACGTTTTTGTGGGCGTTAAGCATTTCTCCGTGTTTTTCTGTTGGAGTGATTCTCTGGAGAGCGCTTTGGAGTCGTTTCCGTGGAGGCGCTTCTGTGGAGACGTTTCTGTGGGCGTTTAGGGTGGGAGCGTTTTTGTGGGGATGCTTTTGTGGGAGCATCTCTGTGGGAGCGTTTATGTAGGACCGTTATCTGGGGGCGCTTCTGTGGGTGCGTATCTTTGGGGACATTTCTATGGTAGCGTTTCTGTGGGGGCTCTTATGTGGGGTCGTTTCTGCGGAGGCGTTTCTGTGGGCACGTTTCTGTTGGCACGTTTGTCTGGGAGCATTTCTGAGGAGGCGTTTCTGTGGGCATGTTTCTGTGGGCATGTTTGTGTGGGAGCGTTTCTGCGGAGGTGTTTCTGTGGGCACGCTTCTGTGGGCACGTTTGTCTGGGAGCGTTTCTGCGGAGGCGTTTCTGTGGGCACACTTCTGTGGGCACGTTTGTCTGGGATCGTTTCTGCGGAGGCGTTTCTGTGGGCACGTTTCTGTGGGCACGTTTCTGTGGGCACGTTTGTGTGGGAGCGTTTCTGCGGAGGCGTTTATGTGGGCACGTTTCTGTGGGCACGCTTGTGTGGGAGCGTTTATGCGGAGGCGTTTCTGTGGGCACGTTTCTGTAGGCACGTTCGTTTGGGAGCGTTTCTGCGGAGGCGTTTCTGTGGGCACGTTCATGTGGGAGCGTTTCTGCGGAGGCGTTTCTGTGGGCAGGTTCGTCCGGGAGCGTTTCTGCGGAGGCGTTTCTGTGGGCAGGTTCGTCCGGGAGCGTTTCTGCGGAGGCGTTTCTGTGGGCACGTTCGTCCGGGAGCGTTTCTGCGGAGGCGTTTCTGTGGGCACGTTTCTGTGGGCACGTTCGTCTGGGAGCGTTTCTGCTGAGGCGTTTCTGTGGGCACGTTTCTGTGGGCATGTTCGTCTGGGAGCGTTTATGCGGAGGCGTTACTGTAGGCACGTTTCTATGGGCACGTTCGCCTGGGAGCATTTCTGCGGAGGCGTATCTGTGGGCACGTTCGTCTGGGAGCGTTTCTGCGGAGGCGTTTCTGTGGGCACGTTTCTGTGGGCACGTTCGTCTGGGAGCGTTTCTGCGGAGACGTTTCGGTGGGCAGGTTTGTCTGGGAGCGTTTCTGCGGAGGTGTTTTTGTGGGGACGTTTCTGTGGGGACGTTTCTGTGGGCACGTTTGTCTGGGAGCGTTTCTGTGGGTGTGTTTCTGTAAGGGCGTTTCTGTGGGAATGATTCTGTGCGAGCGTTTCTCTGTGTGTCTTTCTGTTGGAGCAATTCTCTGGGAGCGCTTCTGTGGAGTTGTTGCTGTGGAGGCGCTTCTGTGGAGACGTTTTCTATGGGGGTTTAGGGTGGGAGCGTTTCTGCGGAGACGTTTCTGTGGGGGCGTTTTTGTGGGGGCGTTTCTGTCAGTCGTAGACTTCCTCAGACAGGATCGCAATGGAATTGGATGGCGTTGAAATGTTCGTAGATTGTACGCAGGCGGATGAAGATGAAACGTTCATAACGTGCGCACAGGGCGAAGCAGAGGCGGATGCTGTTGGGGCTTCGTCTGAGGGAAATGACGTAGAAGATAATTCGATTTGTACACCGGAGCAGCAGGAAGAAAGGGCGCCGAAGAAGAAACTAAGAGATGAGGGATTGGCAGATGCTTGGGTGGATCTGACCGGAGAACGACCAGAAGAGGAGGGGGAGGGAGAGGGGTGCGGGCAGCGGGGGGATGAGGGGGAGGAGGAGGAGACAGAGGAAGAGGGCTCTGAATTGGCTGCCCGCGTAGAGGTCCCGCCTCAGATCGGCAGAAACATGTACGCGGGTAATGCGTACGTGGAGACAACAACCAAAGAAAGCTTGGTTCAGCGGGCATCAGTTCCTCTGCTGAAGGTCGAGGCAAAAAGCACTCGACCATAGTACGCCGGGTATTTTCTGGAGTTCAAGAAGTGGGTCGTCAAGTTCTTGAACGAAGTCAAGGATCTGAAGATTCGAGAGGGAGAGCTGCTGGAGGACGATGACGAGGTCGGCGAGACCCTGGGTAACAATCTGGGGAAAGATTGGTGTAAAGTCCCCCTCTCCGAGATCCATCTGCATGGACCACGCACGACGAAGTGGAGGCTTGAAGCGTATGTCGAGTACATGTTTTGGCAGACCAAGGAGCAGGCCGAAGCTTTGAAAGAGGGTCAGAAGGTCATCGCATGGAAAGCCCCAAAGAAATGCACGGCGGGCATGATGAAAGCCCGGATGAACGCCTTGGGCTGCCTCTGCTCCGTCGATGCTATTCTGTTCAACGAGGATGCATCCTTGCCGACAGCCCTTATCGCATCGGCGCTAGATCTTGTGAAGGTCAAGCTTCGATAGTTGAATGCTCAACAGATCGCGTAAGGTTTTGCGTGTTATGCCTACTTTGCCTTCACAGCAGGGTCGTTGAGCAAAGATTAGATCTAACATTTCTTCCACTGCGTTTTCTGCAGAGAGGGCAAGGATCAACATCGAGGATCCCTCGATGACTGTTACTCTGCGGACTAGTTTCGCCAGCTGAACGAGTCGACCTTGCCGACCGCTACCATAAACGAGTTCGACAAAGCTGTGAATGAGCTCAATCTGACTCTGTGGAGGGCATTGGCGGTGAAGGTGATGATTCTTCAGACACACTACGTGCTGGGAAGGGGTTGCAACATTCGACAGATCCGCTTCACCAACATGTACATCCATGAGATTCCGAGCAACACCTCGTCTGCCGCCCCCACAAAGGTGCCCGTCCTCGTCATAGCGAGCCGAAAGTCGAAGGTTGTGCACGACAACAAGTTGGACCACCAGTTTCTAACGTGTAGCCTCTACTGGCAGCAGTGTGCCATGGGTGCCGTGTTTCTGTGGATCCACTGGGTGTACGACCTCATGCATCTGTACTACAAGGACGATAAGAGGGAGATAATTAAGCCTCTCGACTTCTCCCACCCGACGAAGTGGTCGTCAAAGCACCTCTTCTTCGCCCTGGACGACCCCAAGCAGGGGGAGCTGCCGTACAAGACGCACAACAAGTGGGTCGGTTGGGCGATAAAAGCGGCCAAGTGGTTGCTGAGCAAGGTCACCCACATCTTCACAAGATCCGCTGTACACATCCTCTGCGATCTTCTCTATCCAGAACTGCAGATTGCACATCTGGGAGGATGGGAGCAGAATGAGATGCGCAAGTGCTACCTCGTCTCACCTCCACGACAAGCTCTCTTTCTGCTGGCTGGATTCAGCAGCGTGGAGGGAGACTGTTACAATGGAAGACACGACGTCCCTCTGTCAGACGGTTTGGAAGAGTTGTTCATTCAGCACATTTACCCGTGGCTGGAGGGCGAATTGAAGAAGGTACGGTCACTTCTGCGGGTCTGAATCGCATTCGCAGATGCTTTGTGGCTTTGTATTTGTCTTGGGAGCACTTGTATGTCAACGTCTCGTTGGAAGCGCATTTGTGGGGGCGTTTCTGTGAGCGTTTATGTCGTGGCTTATCTGTGCTAGCGTATCTGTGGCAAAAGTTTATGTGGGTGCATTTCTGTAAGATCGTTTCTGTGGTACCATTTCTGTGGTGCGGTTTCTGTTGGAGTGAATGTAAGGTGTGGTTTCCATAGTTTGGTTTCGGTGGGAGCGTATTTGTTGGTTCGTTTCTGTGGGAGTGTTTCTGTAGAAGGGTATCTGTGGGAGGTTATCTGTGGGAGCGTATCTGTGGGAAAGTTTATGTGGGTGCGTTTCTGTGAGATCGTTTCTGTGACTACGTTTGTGGTAACGTTACTGTGGTGTGGTTTCTGTGAGAACGTATCTGTAGTGTGGTGTCTGTGGGAGCGTTCCTGTGGGTGCGTGTCAGTGGGACCGTATCTATGGGAGCGTTTCTGTTGACCTTAACAATGGCTTTTTCGGGTCGGAAATCTTGCAGGTCCAGGAGTTCAACAAGGACAAATCTACAGACGGCATCCACATTGCCGGCGCCAATTTTTTGAACAGCCTGAAGGATGTTGGGCACACGATTGTGGTCGAAGTTCTAGCCATGATGTGGGTCCACTGCGACAAGCATCCCTTCACGGGAGGCGCGCATCCTTGTACCTGTCCGCGACATCCATACGTCCAGGCTTCCAAACTCTGCAATGAGACGCTGTTCCAAACGTGGGCCATTGAAGTGGCGTCGAGGGACGCATACGGGATCAGGCTTCGATCAGACATCACCTTGTCGACAGAAGCGGTAAGACTTTTTGGCGTCTACTAACATTCTAACCCACCATTCCTGCAGAGCGTTTGGTGACGCGCTTTCCCCTTTTTGCAGGAGATTCTCAAACGGATGAAGGCGGATCATACGATCAATCAGTTAAATGCCCAGATGACGCTTCTGCGCAAGGACGCGGGAAAGCTGGGGTCTGAGAAGGACCGTCTGGCAGAGGAGAATAGGCAGATGAAAGCGACGATCGAGGCAAAGGATGCGATCATTTTGGAGAAGGATGAGGCGTACGCCACGCTGAAGCGGGCCTACGATGCACTGGAGAATGCGTCTGGCGTGACGAGGAAGTTCTCTGCGGCCGCATCTGTGGCAGGTGCTCCACCACCAGGGGACCAGGCGTACTACGACGCCGTTGTAGGGCCATGGGGGGACAGCAAGACCATCGACAATGCATGGCCGTACTGGGACGGGCCAAACCCGCTAGTCAAAGGAAGAAGTCTGCGAGAAGCGGTCAGCTCGCAGAGAGGTTTTTTCTGCAAGTTTGGCAAGTTTGTGGATTCATCGCAGAAGGGCACGCCTGTCGAGACGCCTTTGATTTTGGGACAAAACCAACAGATGGGCAGCAAGTCTGCAGACTCCACGCCAAAGGCAAAGCGGCCTCGAACTCTGTCGACGGATAATGCCGCAGAGTCGATTTCTACAGAGGTGGAGGAGGGCTTCAAGATGGGCAAGGCTGCAGGGGCGACCTCTGCAGCAGGCAAGAAGAAGGGGAAGGACGCAAATTCAGCAGATGCGAGCACCAAGAAGATGCGGAGAATGAAGATTCTCATGGACGCTGTGGACTTCTTTGTAGAAGAGACCTCGACAGAACAACTGTCGTCACGCAACTCGACAAGATATTGGCCAAGAGCATGCTATCAGCAATGACCGAGGGACTCATCCTCTGTGATGTTCGGCAGACAAAAGAGACAAACCTACAGCTGAAGAAGCCGCGGCCCGCTACAGGCGAAAGCAAAGAGAAGTTGGAGAAGCAAATGCATATCACCTTCCATCTCGTCAAGGCTGGTCTACGGGACACCACCTGGGCAGAGGGTTGGTTTGGATAGCGTGAATGGCTGGCTTTCTCCGTGCCGTTGGAGGAGAGCCTTCCGCCAAGTAGTCGTCTGCCGACTCGGAACCTGCAGACTACTTAGCTTCGTAAATTCGGTATGTAGAGTACGTGTGGTAAGTCGGCAACTTTGTCGTATGGATTTTTTGGCGGATCGCCGATCTGTTTTCTGTGGATCTTTTTGTGGATTAGGAGCTTAGCTTTTGTGAGAAGGAAACTAGAATCTAGCAAAAAAACATACACACCGTAGGCGTGTACAGACAACAAACAACACACGCATATCCTACACATGAGGAGAGACATATGTACAAGGAGTTTCTACGAGATTGCATAGCCCAGAACGTGCACAATAGGTCACTATATATGGTACAAGTTGCTACTCTACGAACAGAAGCCGGCCCGATAAGGCGCTAATCTTCCTGAGCAGCGGCTACAGATGGTTCCTCGATCTGCTTCCTCTTCTTGCGCTCTTCCTTGATGATGATAAGATGGGGATGGCCTTTCTTCTCCAAGGCCGCAGAAGCGATTGAGCACGAGCACCAAGCGATTGGCCACCATAATGCAGACTTTGGCGATGTTGGGCAGCACCCTCTCCATCTCGTCTCGAAAATGGCAGTATGTTTTATCAAGGGGTAAGGTTGGGAAAAAATACCCCCCTAGGCATACTAAAAAAGGGCCACAGCCCAATTTCGTGAACCAAAAGGGCTCAAATTTGAAATGTGGGTAGGTCTTGCATAGGGCTACCTCCAGGTCACTTCAAACCTCGCTAGAAATGATGCACAATCATGAAAATGACAGTATGTTTTATCAAGGGGTAAGTTTGGAAAAAAATACCCCCCTTGGGATATTAAAAAAGGCCCACAGCCCAATTTCGTAAACCAAAGGGGCCCAAATTTGAACTGGAGGTAGGTCTTGCATAGGGCTACATCCGGGTAATTTCAAACCTTGCTAGAAATGATGCACAATTGTGAAAGTGACAGTATGTTTTATCAAGGGGTAAGGTTGGGAAAAAATACCCCCCTAGGGATATTAAAAAGGCCCACAGCCCAATTTCGCGAACCAAATGGGCCCAAATTTGAACAGGAGGTAGGTCTTGCATAGGGCTACCTCCAGGTCACTTCAAACCTCGCTAGAGATGACGCACAATCGTGAAAATGCTACTATGTTTTATCAAGAGGTTGGGCTCCCCAAAGTTCCATCTTGTTTCAATGAAATAGACAGTTTTCTAAACCTGAAACAAATAGCACACTGCTGGAAGCCTCGTAATTGTGTGAACAGCCAAATTCCCTAAAAAACTATGGCTTGTTCTGGTGACCCTGCACTCCATAATATGAAATGAGAGTGTTGGGCATGTGTTGTCTTTTTATGCCACCTCAACTTCGACATGTTGAGTTTCACAAAGTTTGGAAACACCTTCTACACATTGCAAAAGTACTGGGAGGAACTCCTGCGAGGTGATTTTGGTATAAAAAAACGCACAAATTTAAATGCAAAACGTGGGGCAATTCTATTCTCCATTTTAATAAATGGATGCAGAACCAAAGCATACAACTATTTATATGCTTCTAGTACAACTCCCCCGAACTGTACAGGCTCGAACTCGGCGACAGTGTCTCAATGCGAAAATATACCCTCCCACACGACGCTCGCGACGGGAACCGCGGCGTGCTGCGACGTCGTTACCGTCGTTCGACGAGGTTGGCGAAAGCACCACCAACTGATAGAGGTTGAGTGGTGTTTAAAGGTTAGTGCGGTCATATATCTAGAGATGTATCATTTGCGCAGTGAGTCAGGTCCGTTCAGGTCCGGTTTGTGTTCTATGGTGTTACTGCCCAAGTCCGGGAGGGGGTTTGTCCGCTGGAACAGAACGCGCGTCATATATTCCTGGGTTGATGCCATCCCGAACGGAATTAGGTCCCCAATGGGTTTTAGTTTTTTGGCCCTTTGAGAAATGTTGACTGGTAACGCAAACGTCCCAAAAATGTTTGAAGTACTAAACAAAGGAAGGAGTGTATTTGAGGTTCAGAGGCGAGGTCCCTGCAGCAGAAAGTAGCTGGACCTTTTTTGCTCATGCCTCTGGCAAAGCGAGGTCCTTTTTGATCATTTCCCATTGTCTCAGCACCTTTGAGAAATCGTACGGTTGTGAGAAGGGTAGAATCCTCATCGACTCTTCACAATGCCCCACGTGTTTTTTCAAGCAATCGCATCCTTTCGAGTTGTGAGGAGCCTCAGCTCCCACCAACGGCTGCAATTCCGCGATGATGCCTAGCAGGTAGCTGACATGGCGAACTGAACTGAACCTTTCCCATACATTTTGAGCAGGATCTGGCAGCTGGTCAGAAGAAGCGACAAAACCTGAGAAGTTACCGCCAGAGAAATTGGCGGAGGACAAGTGTAGAGTGATTTTCAAAACGGTTTTGACGTACTGCATTAAGATAACTGCGTGGTACAGTGTGGTGGAAGTCGTACGAAAGCTGTTCGGAACTGTAACTACCACGCCCTAACGCCACATCGGCGCGCATCAGACTGAAGATCCCCACGCCGCGTGCCGCCGCGCGAAACAGAACACGGCATGCTCAGACCCAGCCAAGGGCGCTGCGACCGCTCGGCCGCTGCGCGCGACGCGGCGGAGGAATGGATTGAACAGCGGAAGGAGCTTCAGGAGCTGCTGAAAGACCCGCTGCTCGCTGACGTGGCGGCTGACGTGTCACTGGAAGAAGTCGAAACGCTGATTGCGGCGGAAACTGGCGGCGCGATGCGGCTGCGAATCAAGCGATTAGATGGCGGCGAGTATGGTGAGAGGACGGAAGGGGAAGAGAGCCGTTATGGCGGCGAGTATGGAGAGAAGAAAGGAGCGGAAGAGAGCCTCTCTTGAGGAGGCGCTGCAGGTGGGAGGGACACGGAGGCACCAGAATCGCTTCCTTTTTTGTTTCTGTGCTTTTGCTTTCCGCCTGATCTCTTTTCCTTTTGTAACCGGTGCGACGTAGACACTCGAGCATGGCAGCATAAAGGCACAAAGAATCAGCTGCAGGATCTGCGTGTTCCCTCCCCCCCTCCCCCCCCTCCAGCGGTGGTGGTGCGGCAGTCAGCCACAGTGGGCGAGCTGAAGGCGGCAGTTGAGAGAGAGACACGGCGATGGGTGGAGGGAGAGGGGCGGCAAGCAGGGTGGTTTCGGCCGGAGAGGTGGAGCGAGGATGGGGGAGATGGGGAGGGAGGGATGCGTGAAGTGAGGGACGGGGAAAGAGATCGTGGGAGGGATGGGCGGAGGGATGGCGGGAGAGATGGGGAGAGGGATGGGGGGAGAGAGGGGGGGAGGGATGGGGGAGAGATGGGGGGAGAGATGGGGGGAGAGATGGGGGGAGAGATGGGGGGAGAGATGGGGGGAGAGATGGGGGGAGAGATGGGGGGAAAGATGGGGGGAGGGATGGGGGGGAGAGGAGGGCGAGGAGGAGACGTGGGTGGGGGGAGGGTGACGGAGTGGGGGAGGAGAGGAGGTGGGAAGGTAAGGAGGAGGGAGATGGCGAGGAGAGAGATGAAAGAGAGGGAAGGGGGGGAAGGGAGGAAGGGAGAGAGAGTAAAGGGAGGAGTGAGCAGGTGCGTAGTAGGGATAGGAGGGTAGAGGAGCCAAGGGAGGGTGGTGAAGGAGAGAGAGTGGGGCGAGAAGAGAGGGGCACAGGGGAAAGAAGGGGACTTCAGGAGGACGATGGGTACGAGAGGTACGAGGGGGAGAAGCAGGAGGAGGAGGAGGAGCAGGAGCAGGAGAAAGGGGACAACTGGGAAGGGCAGACAAACAGACGAGGGATTTCATGGTAATGGTACATGCTTGCATGTGTGTGGGGGGGGGGGGAGGGGGAGTGTGCGCGTGTGTGTGGGAGTGCATGCACGTGTGTTCAGTGGGGGGAGGTGGGGAGCGAAGCAACTTTTCACCTCTCCTCCTTCCCCACCCCCCTCCTCTCTCTTGATTATCATTTTCTCCTGCTCTTCAGCCGTTGAGCCTGTTCGTCTCCGCTACTTCCCCTTCCCTTCCTGCCATAGCCTGCAGCCCTATAGGCGTCACATCTGGTGGTGTTTTGAGGCATCTCATCTCAAATTCCAACTCCTCCATATCTCCTCCTCCTTTCCTCCCATCACTGCTCTACTCCCATCTCTTCCTCTCCCCCCATCACTGCTGTCCGCCAGGCGCCACATCTGGTCGCATGCATGCCTGGCGGTCGACGGCCATCCCCTTCCCTTGCATGCTCCCAGCACTCCACTGCTTCACCTCGGACTGGAGAACGGCGACGAGGTGAGCTGCCATGTCCGTGTTCTGGTTATACATACATTCCCTCACATTGCTTCCGAAGAGTACCATCCACCACTGATTCCTCCGCTCCCCCTTCTCCCCCCTTCTCCCCCCTTCTCCCCCTTCTCCCCCTTCTCCCCCCTTCTCCCCCCTTCTCCCCCCTTCTTCCTCCCCCCCACTTTTCCCTGTCCTGAGGGGGCTCCCTATTTCTATGCGTGCACCTACCTCACCCAGTTGTGCTTTATGCCCTACCGTCCGCCAAGCAACAAGAGACACCAGCGGGCTAGGCACAGACAGATTGGATGACACGTGAGGGGAATACATGCCATGCGGGCGGCCCTCCCAGGAACGTGCATGATGTGGTGCCACCAACGAATTTAACACTCAAATGTTGTGGTTTGGTATGCTCGAAGTTAATCGATTCTATGTCATTGTTACAACGCTATAATGTCCTAAGAACGACCAGTCACAGAGCAGTTACCCTAACATATTGTCTACCACAGCACAGAAGATTAGAACGGAACAAAAGTTGCCCCCCAATTCAAGACAGCAAGGGAGTGACAGAGACAGACAGCAATGGACTGTTAAGACCATCACAGAATCCAAGACATTGCCATGCCAGTCCCCCTTCAACCCTCCGCAACTCGAAATTGCTCCCTGACCTGCTCCACCTTTCCACCTACCCATTATCCCTGCAGCAGCACTGCTGCTGCAGCGAAGTGACGCACAACGAAGAGGTGGGCGGAACAAGGGCAGACAGAAAATGTGAATCCAGAAATCGGATCGGGCCTCAAGACTCGGGCACAAGACGCCAGGTTCATGCAGCATTTCTGTGATGAGAGATGGCCAATGGTCACCCTGATTCCCTCCTGATTCCGTGCCAGAGCCAGAACCAGTGCTTATGAGGGGCCTCAAAAGCTGATTCCATGCCAGAGCCAGAGCCAGTGCCAGTGCCGATGCCGGTGGCGATACCAATTCCCGAGTCCCTTCTCAAGGGAAAATAAGTCTCATCCAGCCACCTCTGCCCCCCTCCCCGCTCCCCCTCCCCTTCTCCCCAACCACCACCACACACACCCACTCCACGGTTCCTCCATGCTTCCCTTCATGACAGCCATCGCCTCTGATCTCTCTCCACACCTCATCAACCCTCTTCAAATACTCCACCCTATTCCACCCCTCAGCTCTCCTGCGCAGCAGCATGAGCATCCCCATCCCCATCAGCAGCGGGTTGCGAGGAGGGCAGGCCGAAGATGCGCAGGTTGCGGTCCATCGACGCCACTGCGAGGTACGACGCATCTGGACCAAACTCCGCACATGTCACCTTGCCTGCCAACAGGGGGAAACATTGGGGGGGGGGGGGGGAGAGAGGTGGGGGGAGGGGGGGAGGGGAAGAGGAGAAGGGGGAGGGCTGAGAGGAGAGGAGAGGGGCGGCACCAGCGGCGTTGTTTGCAGCCATGGTTGCGGCGCATAGACGGCACAGACTTGTGAGTCGACTCACTCAAACGTACGACACATCTGGACCAAACTCCGGACACGTCATCTTGCGAGCGAGGGGAGTTTGAAGAAGAGAGGGGGGGGGGGGGGGGGAGGGGGGATGGAAGGGAGTGGGGGAGGAGGGGGGAGGGTTGAAAGGAGAGGGGGAGAGAATAGTGTGCCACAGAGGCAGCGTTGTTAGCGGCAGTGGCAGCAGTCCATAAACGCCAGGTACGAGGCGTCAGGGCCAAACATGGCACAAGCCGCCTTGCTTGGAAGTGGACATGGGCACAGGCATGGGCACAGGCATGGGCACAGGCATGGGCACAGGCAGGCATGGGCACAGGCATGGGCACAGGCATGGGCACAAGCATGGGCATGCAGCAAACGTGCAGGAGGGTTGGAGCTGGGGGTGAGCGGGAGAAGGCAGGGAGAAATGGCGAGCAAACGTGGGAAGGGGGGGAGAGGGACAAAGGGGGACTTGCAATGCAGCGGGTAGGGAGAAGAAGGGAGGGAATGAGAGTGCCACAAGGGAGAGTAGTGGATAAGTAGTGGATAGGGATGCATGGCGAGAAAAGGGAGGAGAGAGAATATGCGTCGGAAGCGGGGAGAGGTGGGGTTGGTGGGAAAAAGAAGAGAGACGCAAGAGATGAGATGAAAGGTGAGGTAATGGGTGTGAGTGAGTGGAGAGAGGAGGCTGAGGGAAACGTGTCGAGGGTGAGGGGAGAGGAGACGGGAGGACGAGGTTGAGGGTGAGGGGGGAACGGGTGCAGGTATATGATCAATGTAAAAACCGCGTGTTATGAGTCTGCTTTTGAGTCGACTCAAAAGAGAGGAGGCTGAGGAAAACATGTCGATGGTGAGGGGAGAGAGGATGAGAGGAGGAGAGTGAGGAAAGGGTGAGGACGAGAGGTAAGGGTGCAGGTGTGGGGAGGGAGGGAAGAAAGGAGGAGGGAGGGAGGGTGTTGACCTGTGCCTGAGAGGTCGGGGATGGTCTTTATCGAGTTCCACTCCTGCTTCACAGTGCCCACTTGAATCACACTGCAGGCACACAGGGATTGGAAAAGCAACAAGAGGATGTGGACGACAGCACGGAGGGGGGGGGGCGGAGAGGGGGGAGGGGGGGGGGGGGAGAGAGAGAGGGCGGGTTAGCATGGAGATGCTTTTCATATTTGCTTCGAAGCGAAAAAGAGATGTAGTTTACAGGTGGCAAATGAGCTGTGTGAATAGACCACAGCGCACAGAGCGAGAGAGACTGCAGTGCCAGGGCAGTCAGGAGGAGATGGTGGGTGGTGGTGAGTCAAGAGAACAGCATTGTTTTAGAGCCGGCAGCACGCCGGTGTGAGGAAGTGAAGTGGATACGGCGAAGACACAGCATGGATACAGCATGTGAAGAGGTGGGTTGGGAACATGATTCCGTACAAGAGAGTCTAGCATGTGCATGTGGAGGGGAAAGGTTCCAAGAGGGTCTCGCATGTTTACATTCATGCCTCCTCATGACACTGTGACAAAAGAGTCTAGCATGTGCACCTTTCCAAAGACAATCCTGTAACGGTGTAACCTGTGACATAGGCCGAGCCGAGCCAGCTTACCGGACGTCTGAGCCAGCCATGGCAAGATAGGAGCCGCTGAAGTCAAAGCGGACTGGGGAAAGGAAGGAGGGCGGCGAGAAGGGTGGGATGGAAGGGGGGAGAGGAGCGACAGACAGACAAGGGCAAAAGGTGTGTGACGGACAGCACGTGCCATTTTGAAGAGAAAAGGAAGTGATGTGGGGGGGGGGGGAAGATGCCCAATACAAGGGGACGAGTGTAATGGGTTGGGTGGGTTGACGTGATGCGTGAGCAGCAACGGGGTGGAAACAAGCCAAAAGCGAGTGGGCCCTTCCCACCAGCAGCACCACAGCACCACAGCATGTTGCTTGCGCGTACGTACCGCTGTTGGTGGGCGTGCTGGCCTCAAAGGGCGCGAAGGTGCGGAAGTTCTTGAGCTTACGCAGATCCCACAGCTTCACTCCGTCCGACGCCGCCGTCTGGTGAAAGGGCAGGGGGGGGGGGGGGTG
>BQMB01000637.1:0-23353 GCA_027943415.1 Closterium sp. NIES-67 | reverse complement strand
TAAGCTTGAAACCGAGCTTAACTACGCAACTACACCTTACCTTGCAAACCAACCAACCTGCTTGGGTCTATCGCGCACAACCAAGCTGAAACAGTTTGCAAAGCAAGCAAAGCTTGCAAAGTAAGTGTAAGTTAAGCTTGCAAAACCGAACGCCGCCAAGCAAGCAACCAAAGCTTCTGATAACAGCTTAGCGAAGCAAGCGAACACTACAAAGCAAGCAATGCTTGCGAAGCTCCTGCTGTGCGAAACACAAAGCAAGCCAACCAAACAACCAACCTTGCGATGCGCTATGCGCTACAAAGCAAGCAAAGCTTGCGAAACTACCGTAAGCGAAACACAAAGCAAGCCAAGCTTGCGAAACTACCGTGAGCGAAACACAAAGCAAGCCAAGCTTGCAAACAAAGGAAATAAAAACAAAAATTCACAAGCTTGCGGGTTCTGTTAAGTTAACTTTTTGTTCACAAAATACAGATTTTGTGACCTTCCCTTCTATATACAAAGTCCACAGGAAAAACATTTGCTCACCTTTTCCCAATTCCAAAAAAAATGATGGAAAACATAAAAAAAAGAGTGTGACATTAAAAAATTAAACATTTTTATCAAGCAAGCAAAGCTTGCAAACAAAAAAGTAAGAAGTTAAAAAAAGCAAGCAAAGCTTGCAAACAATGCTACCTTCCTTGGCTTGCAAACAAAGTAACTTCGCTTGCAAACCAAGCCAACCTTGACATGCTCTCGGATTACAAACCAAGCAAAGCTTGCAAACAAAGGAGGATAAGAAGACTTTGCAAGCAAAGTAACCAAAACAAGCAGGAAAAAGCAACGTTTGGCTGGCAAAGCCGACACATCTTTAGGTGCAAACATGCAACCCAGCTTTACTCTAGGTACAACCTCTCAAACGAAGCATGCCAGTAAGCAAACCTTTGCAAACTTGCGAAGCAAGCAAAGTAAACTAGGCAGCTTTAGGTCAGAAGCTTGCGAAAGTCACGGAACGAACCAGCTTGCGAAACAAGCGAAGAAACCAAAACAAGCCAAGAAAGCCAACAAAGGGGAAAGGCAGGCTTGGCTTGCAATGCAACCAAACCAGACAAACAACCAAGCAAACCAACCAAAGCTTGCGATGCTGCTATGCGCGGAATATAGGCGCGGATCGCCGAGCGATCTTCACTTGCGAGAAGTGCGAGCGTGGGCGGACCACATTGCAAGCGAGATACGCTTGCGATGACAGGAAAGCGAGGCGAGCAAGCGAGAAAACGCTTGCGATGACAGCTACTAAACCGAGCAAGCGAGAAACGCTTGCGATGCTTCTGTAGGCGGACCACATTGCAAGCAAGAAACGCTTGCGATCCCAGCAAAACGAACAAGCGAAGCTTGCAAAACTACTGGTGCGAACTGCAAAGCAAGCAAAGCTTGCGATGCTACCGCATGCGGACCACAAAGCAAGCGAGCGAGATACGCTTGCGATGACAGGTAAGCGAACAAGCGAGAAACGCTTGCAATGCTCCTGGGTGCGATGCCAGGAAAGCGAACAAGCGAGAAACGCTTGCAATGCTGCTATGCGCTATAAAGCAAGCCTTTCTCGCTTGCAATGCTGCTATGCGCTATAAAGCAAGCAAGCAAAGCTTGCGAGACTACCGTGAGCGAAACACAAAGCAAGCCAAGCTTGCGAAACTACCGTGAGCGAAACACAAAGCAAGCGAGATACGCTTGCGAGACTCTTGTGCGCGAACTATAAAGAAAGCAAGCGATAAACGCTTGCGATGCTACCATATGCGAACTACAAAGCAAGCAACGCTTGCGATGCTACTGTGTGCAAACTACAAAGCAAGCGAGATACGCTTGCGATCCCAGTAAAGCTACTAAACAGCTCGGTTTCGTTGCTGCGCAACCTGCTCGTTAGACTCGAGCACTTCGATGCCCCGAGTTTTGTTGAGCAAAGCTATATGTCTTTTAAGCTCTTCCAAGCTCAAATCATTCTTACGATATACTGCAGTTGTACCTATATCTCGATGCCCAATAATATCCTTTGCCTTTTCCATAGGCACATTGCTTTCGAGCAAATCAGTAATAAATGTTTTACGAAAGCTATGGGAACGAAGATTTTTGCCCAAAACTTGTGAAGCCTTGTAAAAAACATCATTAGCTTGTTGGACAAAGATACGCTTGCAAAGAGGTTTTGTATTATTTTTTATTCCGGCAAAGAAAAATGCGCTGCCATCGCGCACAGGCTGCGCCTCTGATTTTCTATTTTCTATATCAGATGCGTACAACTTGAGCATATCTCTGCCCTGCGAGCCAATATACACGAGTTGTTCTTTTCCAACTTCTTTTCCTATGCATGTTTCGCCTGACTCCACTAGATCTTCTATATTAGATCGGCGCATAATTAAAAGATTTGAAATACGCAAACCAGAGAAGTAAAGTAATATGAAGGCAATGCGTATACGACACTTGGTTGTTTGCGCGAAAGCGAACTCGTCTACCAAGTCCAAAATTTTATGGAACTCTTTGTAGGTTAAAAGGTCTCTCGCTGGTAACTTATTAACCTTTTGTCGCTTTTCCTTGCGTTGCTGCGCAATCTGCTCTTTTGCTTGACGTTCTCCTTCGCGCTTTTCAAAAGAATTTAATTTCTCCAATAATTGAGCGTTTTGTCTACAAAGCAGTTCATCTTGAGAGACAAGTGCGTCATTTTTTTTTTTTAGTTCTTGAACCTCTTTAACCTCCTCAACCTTCAACTCACCGAATAATTCGGCATTATTTTCCGTGAATTCATTAATGGCTTTGCTATCAAACTCTTCTCTACTTACTGAATTGTTATCATTCATATTTTCAATGACCTCAAGATTCACTTGTTTATTGACCTCAAAGGAGACAAGTGTCCCTTCGACTACTTCCGAATATTCGTCTTTAGGGAGTATCAAAGGATTATCAGGCCCAAATGCAAACTTAACGTATTCTACTAATTGTTCATCACTAAGTTTGTTAGTGAATTTACCTAATGAATTTTTTTTTTAATTTTTGATATTTAAAACTGGGTTCTCGGCTTTCCTGTATTTTGCTAGGCAGACGCGGAAATGGCTCCTTATGTTATTTGGATCCAACCCACTAGATGCCAAGAATTTCTTTTCGTTTAATCCCAATATCTTTATAGTTAAATTGTGTTCCTTGGTCTTCAATAAAACTGAGACCTCTTTGCTACAATAAATACAAATATTGCTTAAGCCGGTTATTTCGGCTCGTTCTAGCAAGGCCCATACATCTTCTATAGTAATCGGATTATTTACTACCGCGTTTTTACATACATCTTCTATACAAATTTGACCATTCGTTGTCCTTTGTATAATTAATTTAGCTGAAGCTACATCTATCAGGTAAAGCGAGTTCTTCTTAGTTGCAAGCATGTACGATTCAAGTATATATTCTAATAAACTCGGCGATTTTGTCATGTGTTTTATGTTTTCTATGATTTATTTTACTTCAAAAAAGGTGCTTCGCAAGCATCCCATCCCCACCTTGACCACCGCTTGCGAAGCAAGGAAAGGTTTTAAGGAGAGAGACGTGCGAAGTTTGCGAAGCAAGCAAAGGTTTTAAGGAGAAGGTTTTAAGGAGAAGGTTTTAAGGAGACGTGCGAAGTTAACCATAAAGTAATATAAACTTATATGAGATTAGCACACAAGGAGTCAAGTACAAATGAAATTCTATATAGAACTAGCATACACTATATCAAGTAGTCAACTAAATTAGGACATTTAATCACCACTAAGTAGGTAAAGATAGTTAACTAGTCAATAAATTTAACCAAAAAAAGTTGACCACTAGGAAGAAAGAAAAGAATACCCGCAAGACGCGCGAACTTACCAGTCGGCGTGTTATACGGTTTGTAATCAGAAAGAGTATCCCCGATCTTTGCAAGACTTGCTATATTTAGGAAGTATTTATGTGCAAAACGCGCTTGAACTGTGGGGCGCATAAATAGCTCGCTCTATTAGTGCGCGAAACGCGCTTGGCCTGCTTGGCGGGTATTTCTGGGTGAAAGGCGCTTGGGTTCGCAAGCAAAATTTTACTTTACTCTAGTTTATTTTAGTTTATCTGGGACATAATTAGATTCTAATTTCATTGTAAAAGTATGAGTATATGGATCTCTTTGTATATTTAAAAATGATCTGTCTTCACACCAAGTCTTCTTAGCGTAACTAAGCAACATATCAATCAAAAGTTCTTTTCTTGAAAGTAAAGATCTATTTTCTAAAAAATCATCCCGAAAAGGATATATGTATATAATTACTCCCATAGTCATTAAGTCTATCGACTGATCCCCTTTTATTAGAATATTGTCAATAAACGATAAAGGATTTTCTGTTTGAACTTCTTTATTAGAATCTAAAACCAGTATTTGAGTGTCAGTAATGCCCATAAGACGTTTAAGCTCATAATTATTCTCATTATCTTCTGTATCAAAATGTCCATTCCACTCACAATAACCTGTATATTCTATATTTACTTTATAATCCTGTTTGAAACGATTTATTTCTTCATTACTTTCTAAAAAATTCAAAAAATCTACTAAACCATAAGCTAATCGTTTTATCTTTGTCATTTTTGTTATTTTTTTTAAGTATTTTCTTAAGAGACAAAATACGCTTCGCGCCTTAGTTAGTACTTGTTTAGTGTAGGTTCCTGAAATAGAAATGCACACCTCAATGGTAATCTAAGGCGCGAAGCGTACGAGGGTTCGCGGCGTTAAAAGTGCCGCGAAGGGGATATAAATAACTACTATCTGACTATCTGTTAAACTGTCCTTTTCTCTCATTAATCAATAGTTTTGAATGGGTATTAAAGAATCTTGTATGAACTCCAACTCCTTTTAGTCTTTTATTGAGTTGCCTGCAAAGGTAATTTCTTGAAATCTTTCTTCCAACTTCTTCTCGGTTTAAGTTTGGTTTATCTTCGTAAATGGCAAGTAGTGGGGAAGCGTCAGGTATGCTTAGATAATTTGAACATATAGTTTTTAGGTCATTGGCTGCTTTACGTTGATATTCTCGTATAGTAAATGTTTTGTTAGAGGTTGGGAGTGTAACCGTACCCGTTTCCAATAAAATAAGGAAATCTTTTAGCGTCCAATTTTCTAAAAGATACGTGACAGACTCCCCAGTGACCCATAACATAAACAGTGCTATAAGGTTACGTTCCAAAGTTACTCCTGTATCCTTTTTTATAATTAAATCCGCTGCAGCATAGAATTTCGACATTTGGTTAGAATCTGATTTAGTGAGACCTATGGTCTCTTCTTCTGTGGGCTTATTCATATTAACAGAAAATCTTTCTACTGACGATAATACATTCATATTAACAGAAGGTCTTTCTACTGACGATAATATACTGTGATCCTTAATAAGCTTATCTAAAATAGCTAAGGACTTACTATCCATATTAGTAAGCTTATCTAAAATAGCTAAGGAATGAGTGTCCATGTTAGCAAGTTTATCTAAAATATCTAACAATTTACTATCTCTGGTAGCAAGTTTATCTGAAATTGAAGGAAACCTTAAATCTAAATTTGGAGTACTTTCATACGCTTCGCGCCTTGATGAAACTTCAAGTTTCTGATTATGGTCAAGTAATACTGAATCTGCTTGCCCATCCTCTTCGGCCAAGTCAATAAGTTTTTCATTTTTGCTGGCGTAACTTTGTGATTCTTCTTTTTCTGTGTTTTGTAGCGGGAAAACATTGTTAAGAGTGGTTACCAAAGAAGAATCTTGTGTGTCTTTTGTGATTACCTGTGGTAAATTAACTATAGAAGTTCCACTATTTTCTGTAACATAATCTGAAAGTGTGGTATTTAAAACTTCTGTTTTGCGTGAGAAAAAGGCAAACATATCGTGGTTAGTTGCAAACTTCTTAAGCTTTTCTCCGTTTAAGGTGAGGGTACCTTCTTTTAAAGATTCCATATTCCCAAAAACTGGAAATGAGCTTATTAATTTACAACCAGCTTTTGATTGAGCATTGAGTTTCTTAAAGAAAGTTACAAATGGGAGATGCTTAGAGGTCCTTGAACTAACACTTTCTTCAATTTGAAAAAATAATACTAAAAATTCTTTATTCGAGAAACTTATAAACCAAGTTTCTTCTAAAAGTGTACTTAGATGAGGTATGTACTCCTTTAATTTATCGAAGCTCTGTACTTGAATAATTAATAGATTAACGTCTTGTACGTGTAATGTGGCCGCGTCTACCCATTTGACGTATGGATTTATTAAGGTATCTTTTAAATGATCTAAAGGTTCGCATAAATTTTCAGATACTAAATGTTCTTTGTTAATATGTGTACCATTTCCTGATGCCACAAAGATATTTTCTTTAGCTAATTCATAAGCTTTGGCCAATAAAGGTAATGTCGGCCGTTGCGTAACTAGTTTAGAATAAATATGATTACCTTGTTCTATAGTATCGGTTAAGTATAAGTTGTATTTTTCAAGCTCCTTCAAAAAGATTCCCACATAATGGTCAATGCACACTTCTTCCTTATTATGCAAAGACAGATCTGTCTCACACAATGTGAAATTATGTGTAATTTGCTTTTTACCTTTTATAGGCAAGTTCCCTCCAAAATATGTTGGTCTTTGTGAACAAAAATACCGAGTAGTGCTATTATACCGTTCTTTATCTATATATATATAATCTTTAAACTCACACTTGTTTACAAACTCTCTATAAATATTTTCATAAGTCCAACCTGTCTTATTAGATTCAGATAAAATTGATATAGCAACTTTATTAAAACAAAGAGGGTCCACTACTTGCGACAAACCCTTTATTTTTACAACATTATCTGAATTAATCATTATATAAGAATTAACATTCTTTATATAAAAAGCATGAAATTCTTCATTCATTCCAAACTCAACACCATATTTTTCTTCACATTTTGATAAAGATTCATCCAATTTGTTTTTGTTAGATCTTTTTATTTTTAATACAAAACCGTCTGTATTCACCCACAAAATAGATAAATCGTCTATAGTTTCCATTAAAGATTCTAATATATCTAGTAGCAATAACTGTCCATTTATGGTCACTGAAAATGTAATAATTGGCGCATAAATTTGAGAATACTTATAATTAGTGGAACCGTATATTGAGTTTAAAATTATCTTATAAACATCGGCTGCTTCTTTTTGTTTTTGCTTCTTTTTATGTATACGTTCACGCACAAACATTTCGAAAAGCTCTGAAAAATTAGGTATTGGGCAATCTATACCAGCTTTTAATAACTTAAGTATTAAGGTTGGATAATAGGAAGTGATATCACACTCCACCAATACATATTCATTATCAGAAACATATGAAGAAGGTCCTTCATGTATTGAGTGTAAACCACCACGACCATATTTGAGTGATACGTTACCTATACACAAAGGTTCTAACTGTTTGTTTACTATCTTTTCTCTTAGTGCATTATGCTTATAAGAGTATAGCAAAGGATAATTTTCTGCAATACCTAGATTATCCTGTGCTTCGTCTGGAATACTTATATCCTCCTGTTTTTTTTTTCTCTTCTTAACCTTAGGGGAATTCAATGTAATAACCTTCTCTGCTAGATTTCGCCGTGTTAAATAGGCTAAACTAAATACATCCTGCTCAAATAACTGACTAAAAAGAATCCTTATTTTTATCCAAGAAACATAATCTCGGTGACAATGATCTAACACTGAAATGGACCATTTACTATACAATATAAGTTCCCGATATTTTAGATACTTCAAATTCAAACAATAATTTAACTTTGACTGAGAAGGGAAAGGGAGGTTAGCGTGTAAAAATATCGCAACTTGATCCAAAGTATACTCAATTCCTTTGCTTGTATTAAACGTATAATTGCGTGTTTCGCCCAAAACATCTAATATATCTATAAATACGGGTGATCTTATTCTAATTACAAAGTGTGGCTTGTTATAATAGGTTTGAACACAGGTGTACAAGCCAAAAAAAGAATTTCTATGACTACATAATAGAACCGATGTTAGACGCATCATAAGATTAGAATCAAATGTAATTACCACTACCTTGTGATCTGTTAACAATTTAAATAAATCTACAAACTCACGCTGAAAAGTGTTGAATGTATTGCGATTCGGATGATAAGAACCTTCCAATAAGACTTCTGTCTTCGATTCTTTATGTTTGATACAACAAACTGCTGAAGATTGACTTACATGCAACACAAAGAAAACTGCTTTTGGCTTTGATTCATCGGCCAATAAACCTTGAACTAACTTATCAAATTTTTTCATAGATAATAATTACAATTTTAATAGTCCCTTAAGATGGAACTAACTAGTATTTCTGAATAATTCCACAAATAATCCAACTTATAAATATAATAACGGATTAAACCAGCTACCAATCCTAAGTGTAGTTATACTAGCACCACTAAAACTTATGAAAACAAAAAAGTCATAGTAACTACTTTCACCACAAAAACTATCTATATGCATATGAGACTAGCACAATAATTGGATCTAAAGTTATAATAATTAGCACACTGGTACGTTGGTCTGCTATATTACCACACTAACACACTAGATGATTAAATAGTAGCACACTACCACACTAGATGATTGTATAACACTAACACATGACCACGTTTCTTTAGTATACGGACTAGCACACGAGTAGGCTTCTGTGTGTGTAGTCTATTACCACACTAGCACATTAAATCTATTAGACTAGCACACTAAAGTTATTGTTACTTATATGTGACTAGAAGTGGGGTGCTAGGAATAGAACACTAATAGCACGGTAGCATACTATAGTGCTATTAGACAGCGGCCACTATCTAATATCTAATATATAGTGTTAAGGAACTTAACACTATATAGCCTAAGGTGGCCTTATAGGCCACCTTAAGGGTACCGAAGGTCTCCTAACCTAATGGGTGGGGTCAGGGGCCAACAAGTGTCAAACTTGTTGGTGGCTCAAACAAAAAAATCTAATTTGAGCTAAGCTCGCTAGAACGAGCGAGGTAGGCTCCCCTTGCTAGAACGAGTGAACTGCCTATAAAAGAGCGAGCTAATCTCGAGCGATGGATCGCTAAAACGAGCGAGCTCAACTCCCTCACTGGGAATTGCGCAAACCGTGCGAGCGTAAGCGATGGACATAATGTGCTCCATTGCTAGGAACAGCAATCTGCTAGAAAAGGGCAGAAATAGCTTTGGACAGAAAGTAGAGCTAAAATACCTTTGGACAGAAATGATGCAAGACAGAGCGACGGGATGTCGCAACCCGTGCAAGCGTAAGCAACGTACATAACGCACGCCATCGCAAGCAAAGCCCTTCAGCCACAGGGAAGAGCTTGCTTTGCTAGCAAAATGAATGCAAGAGTCTTCCAAGCTTCCGCTTGCTCGCTCTTACGGTGCTAAACGCACTTGTTAGAACAAACAAAAGTTGCTCGTTCTAGCGAACCATGCAAAGCAAAAAGCGTAACCATGACTGAAGGCGCGACTCTAACGGGTCTTCTTATTTATTACGCGCTTCGCGCCTTGATGCCTTATTATAGCGGATATGTTTTACTCATGCCAGGCGCAAGCTGTGTATATCCGCAAGCATAAAGATTGAGTTAGTTGTACTAACTCTACTCCGGACTTTCGTTAGCTCATTGAGACGCGATGCGCTAGCTTATTTAACATTCTGCTCGCTTACTTAAGTACCCATTGGGTCTTATCTCTACTTTTGAATCAATTGAAAAATCAACAAATCAATTGAAAAATCAAAAAGAAATTGAATGCTCTTTATATAATTTTATCCAAAAAGTCATTGCGTAAAGTTGATAAAAAATAACAATTCATTAGATATAGGTTTTGGTTAACTTGTCTTGACGTTTTTGTAAGAATATTGGTTTGTAAAAAAAGCGTGCATCTTGCTTGAATACTTCGGTGGTTTTGTAAGCTCGATGAATGGTCTCATTTATTAAGTGTGTTCCTTTTCTTTGTTGCTTTGCTTTTTATTCGCTCGCACCTAAAGCTTTGCTTGCTTCGCAAGCTCGCACTTGCCTAACGGCAACCTTTGCTTGTTTCGCAAGCTCGCACGGTTCGCGACTTTCGATGCGCGTTCTAATCTAAAGTAGAGTTTGCTTGGTTTGCAACTCTTGCTGGGAAAGGAATCCTGATTAATTCTTAGTATATAGTAAATAGCCTTTATGTATAAAAACTATAGTTAAAGTAAAGAATCTTCCTTTTTTGCTTTGCAAGCTCCTTCTAGCAAGCTTCGCAAACTTTGCTTGGTCGCGCAATCGTGGTTTGCTTCGCTTCGCGCCATCGCTTGCTTTTTTCTTCGCAAGCTCGCACACTTCGTGGGTTTGCTTCGGTTGCGCTCGTCCAACCGTGATTTGCTTCGCTTGCGCTCGCACCGAAGGCGCCATCGCTTGTTTTTTTCGTCGCAAGCTCGCACCTTATTGCGCTTAGCGCACCCTTCGGTTAGAATATAATGGTGAGCGAGCTTCGCTTGCTCATCACAAGAGCAATCTAAGTTTGTGCATAAATACATAAATATAAGAAGTCAAGCGCGTTTCGCGCATAAGCATAAGTAAGTACTTTCGTGCTGATCATTCATCATCATTAATTATGTCGGGAAGTCCTCATTGTTAATGCTACTCGTTGACCATTTGTGATCAAATGGATTGCAAATTAACTCGTCAGTAAATATAGAAGTTCATATAAATAAACGTTTGTTTGCGAAAAAACCCTTCACAAGCCTTTGCAACCTGTTTATAAAAGCCAACCTTATTAATAAACACATAGTAAAGACAAATGAGGACAAACCGATAAACAAAGACACTCGCGACGCTTGCAAAGCAAGCAACGCAAGCAATGCAAGCAACGCAAGCAACGCAAGCAATGCTTGCGAGACTACCGTGAGCGAAACACAAAGCAAGCAAATCTTACGATGCTAACGCATGCAAACTACAAAGCAAGCGAGATACGCTTGCGAGACTCTTGTGCGCGAACTATAAAGAAAGCAACCGATAAACGCTTGTCATGCCAGGAAAACGAACAAGCGATAAACGCTTGCGATGCTACTGTGTGCAAACTACAAAGCAAGCAAACCTTGCGATGCCAGGAAACCTAGTTAACCGAGCAAGCGTTTCTCGCTTGCAAAACTCCTGGTGCGAACTGCAAAGCAAGCAAAGCTTGCGATGCTACCATATGCGAACTGCAAAGCAAGCAAAGCTTGCGATGCTACCATATGCGAACTGCAAAGCAAGCAAACCTTGCGATGCAGGAAAGCGAACAAGCAAAGCTTGCGATGCTACTATGTGCGAAACATAAAGCAAGCGAGAAACCCTTGCAATGCTCCTGTCTGCGAAACACAAAGCAACCAAAGCTTGCAATGCAATGCTCCTGTCTGCTATAAAGCAAGCAAGCAAAGCTTGCGAGACTACCGTGAGCGAAACACAAAGCAAGCAAACCTTACGATGCTAACGCATGCAAACTACAAAGCAAGCGAGATACGCTTGCGATGCTATCCCATGCGCCATGCTATGCTCACATCACCTTGCGATGATGCTATGCGCGGACTCCAAATCAACCAAACTTGCGACGCTGCTATGCGCGCACTGCAAACAATCTCTCCTCTTCCTTTTCACGTGAAAGGCACAAATAAACGAAGGCACAAACGCAACAACACGCAAAAAGCGAAGACGCAGACGTACTATTAAAAAAGAAAAAACAATGAATCAAAACAATCACTTCTATAAAACTATTTTTCCAAACGAATTAAACAACAGAAATGATGTAGCTATACCAAACAAAGTATGGGGAATAGACTTAACAACATTAAGCCAGCAACTCAAAAGCAAGCCGATCATCAAATAAAACTAATAATAATAATAGATTTTGCTGCCAAAATATAATAGAACACAAATTATTTTTAGTAAAAAACCATGGATGCATTAAAGCTAAATATATTACAAGACTACTTAAAGATTTAATAGTAAACACAAAATCCAAGATGAATCATAATGAAATCATAATTCATACAGACAGAGGTGCTGAGTTTCCATCTAAAGAATATCACAATTTCATTAAAAGTAATCACAATATCATACCATCCATGTCCAGAGCAAACAACCAACTGACAACTCTGTAGTTGAACGAACTTTCAGAACAATAAAATATCAAATAGAAAGTAAGTTTAAGTTACCTACAACCTTTAAGTCATTATATTTTGCTGAAGTTTGCATAACAAACAAGATTAATGCTTACAACGAAACTTCCCAAACAAGCGAAGTTTAGGGTTGAGCAAGAATGAGTTAGCCAAAACCTTAGCTGCCACAACTACGGCTTTACAAAAGAATTAATCCATTGGAACCTAAATGATCGAATCAATCAAAATATTCAACAATTTAAAGCAGAAGCTATAGCTTCTACCACGGAAGGCAATAAACACATTGATTGGCGAAACATTATTATGACAACAATGACAACACACAGGACTTAAAGCAAGCTTACATTGAAAATCAAGCCAAAACTGACACACAGTACCAACACTTAAAGTTCCTTTTATGTAATCTAGTTGAAGATGTACGAGACTCAAGAGCATCAATTAAACCTAAAACCAAAGAAAAACACAAAACTTTACCCTTAAGACAACCAGCAACTGATACTATTTATGACTTTATAATGAAACTCAAGAAGCCAAAAAAGTTTAACCAATTTGTATGGTCCCGCAATCGAATAGCCATTACCTTACTCTTCTTCCTAGGGTTAAGAGCCAGTGAGCTCATACACATCACAAAAGATATGCTTGACAATGGCATAATTTACAGTCAAATCGATATATATCAATCCAAGACCAATAAGTACAAAGTTACATATTTCACGGAATATCTAAAAAGCAGCTAAAACAACATCTTTCTAATGACATCAGCTTAGTGTTTAAAAGAGACAAGGATATTCTTGGATGGAGTCAAAGGAGTAAGGCTATTATTACAGAAAATAAATGGATCATGACTTTAAACCACTTCATACAACCTGCAGTTCAACACTTCAACCTCAACTTAAGCTCTCATTCTTTTCGCATTAATTATATTACACAATTACTACGAAAAGTACCAATACAACAAGTTAAAGATTTAGTAGGCCACCAAAGCATAACGACCACAGTACGCTACAATAGATTTAAATTAAACCCAAAGGATGCCGCCAAAATAATTGACAGTGCTTTGATAAATGATGAACATTCTAATGAAGGAACTCATTTAAACTCAAGTTATTCTTGCACAATAAACGGCACGTTTTACACATAACCTGCCGCTTAATATAAAATACGCCCAAAAAGTTAAAAACGCAATACTTTAAATTGAAAAAAAAATAAGGCATTACCTGTTGATAGAAAATAGCTCTTTCTCTTTTATTGTCGCGAATATCGAATTCAATGTCATGCTTGTTTTCCATTCGTTGAAAAGTAATCCATTTGTTGGCATACTTTAAGCCTCGCAGAGATCTATAAAATCTTGAAGAATAATGATTCTAACTCTAGCGAGCCTTCCTTTATTTACTCTATACCTTTCGATTGTAGATTCGAATAAAGCGTTATCGAATTCAATCAAACTCTAGCGAACCTACTATCTTTTTGAAACTAGTTAGAGATGTATTGTGTACTTCCACAGGAAATTGATAATATTAGCAAGGCTCGTTAGAGTGAAAGGCGTTAAGCGAACAGAACTTGGGCCAAAGGCAGGCGCGCTAGAGTTTCTATGTTTTTGCTTCACAAGATGGGTCGGCTTCGGCAACCAATGAGTTGCTTGATTTGAATATTCATTTTAACTTGATTGTTTAAAGCTCGTTAGAGTTAACGCTTTCTTTACTATTGCTGACAAATTTGATAAAACTGTTTATTCGTGAACGTTTTGTGCCTCTGTCAGTGTGTATAATTAAGGAATATTATCTTTTTCTATTTGTCTTGCATGTAAACATTTGTGTAAAATAGTAAACCCCATCGCTTGCAAAGCAAGCTTCTTCCAAAGCAAGCTTTGCTTGCTTGTTCTTACGAAGGACGCGAAGTGTGCGAGCGAGCAAAAAAGCTCGCGATGGCGCCTTCGGTGCGAGCGCAAGCGAAGCAAACCGCAAAACTTCAACTCCGGCACTGCGAGGCATTACAATATGTGCCGCGCTTGCGCTCGTTTTCTTCGAGACTCGTTAGAGGTGCAAAGTCCCCTGCGGAAACCTGCGGAGACATCGCTTGCAATATTGAGCTCGCCCACCTAAAGTAAAGGGCAAGCAAAGCTTGCCTTGCTTAGGGCCGTGGTTGCTCTAACGACACCTACCTATACGGCTCAGAGGTGGGCTCGTTAGAAGGCGCGCATGTAAAAATGCCAGAGAGCTGGGCTCGTTACGTTAGAGTCGAGGCGCGAAGCGAGGAGCGAAGCGTCGGGGTTGCAAAGCAATTATGGGCGCGGGCGAGCGCAAGCGCGGCAATGCCCGGTTGGGCGAGCTTGCTTGTGACTCTAACGAGCGTCAGGTTCGCTAGAAATTTGCGCGCCCATGCCATAATGTCCCGTCAGCTTCATTAAAAGCAAGCTTTGCGATCTTCCCTAAGAAAGGAGCGAAGCGCAAGCTTGCCCGGTTGGGCGAGCTTGCGAGTTGCTAGCGATCTTTCGTTTGCTAGGCTCGTTAGAGCAAGCAAAGCGGGGTTGCGCAACCATGAAAAAAAGCAAGCAAAGCTTGCGTTGGTAAACCTCCCGGTGCGCAACACGACAACAAGTTCCTTACGGAACTTTAGGTTCGAAAGACGCGAAGATTTGCGCTTGTGGAACTTCAAGGGAACAAATCTGTAATATCAATGCCAATATCAGGATCAGGCCGGGAAGTGAATTTCTTCGGAAGCTTTTTTGCGAAGGTCAGTCAACTCACTTTTATGCAGACGCACTGTCTCGTTTGCTGCTACGACTTCGTGCTCTAATCGCCCCCTCTCTTCTTTCGCTTTATCCGTGATAATCTCTGAAGTTATAGGGAATTTCTCAAGTTGATCAGAAGCTTCTGTTGCTCCTCTTCGGCGCTTTTGAGGATTTTTTCTTTTTCCTTTATAGCGCGTTTTTCGGGAGTTGACAAGAGATCGCTTGTAGCTGCAACACGGCGGCCACAGCAGCAACTCCTGAAGTGATAACCACTTTTTGGACTTCAGGGCTCTCCATTGCTTTCTCTGCTACTTTGCGCATTCCTCGCTTAGGAATAATGTTATAGAAGGTCTGATTGCACTTACTTTGAACTTTATTTTCTATAGGTAGACCACTGAATCTTGTCAATTCTAGTATGACGTCAGTCCAAGTAAAGCCAGGTCGTCCTTATAGAGGTCCAACTGGTAATCGTTTAAAATTCTCCACCTCAATCTAAATACAAAATCATATAGAAATGTAGAGTCAGCACCGCCAGTAGATGCCTTGTTGAGGATCGGGTGAGACGTACATTTTTGAGATGACTACATAAAAGAAAATATAAAAAAAAGAAACCAAAAAGGGGTACGAAAGCAAAATTTCTTCAAACCTTAAAGCAGAAAACACAAGATACTGCGTAATTCTATTATTCACTAAATACAGGCTGGTAGAAGTCAAATATCCTTGCGATCTAGCTCCCTTACCAATCGAGTGACTAGATAAGTGAGAAATACATAAAAAGAAAAAAAGTCAAACTAAAATTGAAAAACCTAGTAATGTAATAAAGTATGGGCGAAATTACCAAAAAAAAGACAATCATATTTTTCTTTTTTTTAAATTTCTTTTATGTAGTCCGTCCAAGCAACTTTTGCTTGGGATATAAAATCCGCAAACTAAAGCAAGCAACTGAAGTTAAGAGTTGCAAAGCTTGCTTTGCAAGCTTGTTTTCGAAGATGGTTTCCGTCAGGTTCGTCAGAATGAGCAAGCAAAGCGGGGTTGCGCAACCCGTGCAAGCGTAAGCAACGTACATAACGCGCGCCATCGCTTGCTTTTTCTTCGCATGCTTGTTCTACAATAAAGTAAGATTTTTAAAATCTACAAGTTTTAAAAGATTTTGCAAAGGAAACGGGCATAAAAACTGCCCGTGGAAAAAAACATTTAGCTCCGTACTTAATGCAAGCAAACGAAAGAATATGAAGCATTGGAGCATGCATGCATATGTTCATGCATGCGGTGCATAAAAAATGTGCTCATCAGGTCTAAGTTCAGATGCGAAGCGCTTTTGACTTTCTTGCGCTAAAAACTCAGATTGAAGAATGGCGCGAAGCCATAAGACAAAGAAATCAAATAAAGAAATTTTAGTACGGGTAAGCTTAACCTCTCACAAAGCAACTACTCCCCGCTATCAAAGTGATGGTCTTTCACCCATAAAGAGAATTTGTCTTGAGTAGAGTTTCCCGCTTAGATGCTTTCAGCAGTTCTCTCTGACCAACGTAGCTACTCAGCGCTGCGACTGGCGTCACAACTGATACACCAGAGGTTGATTCAACCGGTCCTCTCGTACTAGGGCTAAATCTCTCAATTCTCATAAACCTACCAACGGTAGATAGGAACCGAACTGTCTCACGCGTTTTACTCTTATGTTTCCATAAGTAACGGACTATATCTTCATCTTTGCATACATCTCCTGTCTACAAAGAGTCGGCGTGTTATACGGTTTCTAATCAGAAACAGTATCCCGATCTTTGCAAAACTGCTGCCCTTCCTAACTTGTATTGCATCTTGGATACTCTTACAAGCTGGGCTTCGGTTTTGCTAGATCGGAAGTCTCTACGGGGAATAGTGTTCTAAACTCAGATGCAACTGTATCAGAGAATATGTTTTTTTGAATCATTTAATTCTCCAATTTGATCAACTAATCTACACATTTGCAGAAAGTAAATTTTGCATATTCTTCCCTCGGTATTACCATGTGTATTCAAACAGTCAAGGCTTCACCGATATAAGCCGAAACTAAATAATTGCTTACGCATCTATTAACGCAGTGTCTTGAAAAGTTCTACGTTCTAAACCCAACTCACGTCTTTTTGATTCTCTTATTTCTAAGAGCAAGGGACTTTCTCTTTTCCCAAATTGAATCAGATACTTCTATTCTAAATCTCCGTTGTTGATCACGAATTTCCCTAATTTTTTGCAAACCTTCTAAACTTCGATGCTCTTCTCGTTCCACATCATACGTAAAATCTCTTGGAATAAGAGAAAATCTATACATTTTCGAGATTGAAGAGTATTCTGTCTAAAGAAAGGTTCTACGTTTGATAGAAGTCTTTTTAAAGAATTTAAATGGATAATCGTTTTTTTGAAGTTCTTCAATCATATAAATTTATATATTTTTTTTGGGAATCTAACTTAAAGTCTCTGGGGGCGCGTCGCTTCGCGCCCTGCGGATTTACCTGCTTGGTATTCCGCATATAGTTAAATAATAAGACTAAAATTTTTGTTCTTTTAATCACGGCAATGAGTTTACCACTTTCATCGGCGAACAACCGAACCTTGGAACCTTCTTCAGCTCCAGGATGTGATGCATGTTAATCCTACGTTTCCGCAGGCATAGACTATATCATCATCTTGCACAGACGAAGTGCAAGAGTTTGGCGTATTATGAAATTTGTGGTTAGAAGAAGCGCTTAAGCGAAAAAGACAGGCTAAAATTTGCGAAAAGAGTATCGCTACTATTACGTTATTTTCTAATTGCAGTCCGCTTCGCTTTTTATTAAAGTAACCTCTTCGTGCCATTTTTTTTTCATCTCATACTCTAAGAAATCTAAAGAACGGGCTTTCGAAAACAGCAAACGTTCGTTTGCGCTCACATTTTGTAATTTAGTCTAAAAAGACTTTGATATTGAAAGCCCCCACATTATTGATTAGATTTTCTTATTTCTTCAGTCGTTACACGGTTAAAAGAATTTATAAAGCATACTTGGTATCTCTGACTCAACCAGAGGTCGAATAACCTGACTAAATTTCTTTGCTTCTGAATGTTTACTTCCAATAGAAAGTTCTTTCTTTGTTTGTGAAGTTTGCTTTTTACATCAAAATTTAGTTCGAGTGTATCTTTTAACATCTCAACTTCAACTAATGTAAAGTTGTTTGTATGAAGTTTAAAAGCCTGACAATCTGTTTTCAGAGAGCCGTCATCTAGATACCAAACAGCCAATGCTAAACTAGAATGGAAAATTGATTTTCTATTTGTGGGAGCGATCTTTTTTCCTTTTTGATAAAATAGTTCTCGATAAGTAGAAAAAAGAGGCAGTGTGTAAGTATAAAAACGTGCTTTTTTATAAGTCTTCTGAGTTCGTTTATCATAAATAGTATATTTAGATATTGTACCCGAATAGGGTTCTAACATCTTATGTTTCCACTCTAGATATTCTAGTTGGGCTATATTATGATAAAAACGTGCACGACAATTTTTTCCATTGTATTCTATGTGTGTATCACCTAATAAGCTTCCAACTGCTGCGCAGCCTCTTGTTTTGTTGTTAGCATATTTCATTCTTAAAACTTCGCACGGTATTGCCATAATGTAGTTGAGTATTACACCTTAGGGTTCACCGTTATAAGCCAAATTTGCATAAGGGCTCACGCACCTTATGGACCCAATTTTATTCAAGTCGACCAGTATTGTTATCATATAAGCTCTTTATCTTATATATCTGCCCTTCACAGGGCAGCTCAGACTATGTCTTTTACTATTTTTTTCATATTAATTTCATGCAAATAAAATAGCAAACGGGCGCTCGTGGCCACCGATTGGCGGGGTAATTTCCTGCGAGGTGCGCGTTTTTATGGAAAGGTTCGAAGAACGCGACTCGATTTGAATAAAAACCGAGTGTGCTGCGCACTTAGCCTAGAAAAATCACCGAGATATATTGCTGGCATGCTCATCTCCTAGTCGTTGAACGTTCTCATCAAATCCCATATGCATGTTATGCACACATACTTCGTGCCTTGATGAGCTTCGCTGCAAGTTATCTCTTTTGTTCAAAAAGAGACGTTCTTGACAATTAACCCGTTTTCTCCTCGACAATTGAGACCGCGCATAAGCGCGAAGTTGATTTCATCGAGGTGCCAAACGACTCCGTCGATATGAGCTCTTGGGAGTCATCAGCCTGTTCATTTTGTTATGGCTTGCCTTTCTTAAGTTGCTTCGCGTTTATGCTTCGCAACACCGTTGTGCGTTTAAGGAAGTAAGCTCTCTGAATGTCACCATTCAGTTCAGACTATGTCATCTACTCTAAACTAAACAATATCACTTTCCATTAGCACTGTAACATCTAGTTCGCGCCTTACTCTATCGACCTTTCAGCTTCACGACTTTGAGATCTTCTTGGTAATTTGTGAGCCATTTGCGGGATCACCCAAGGGGACAGTAGTGAGATAATAATATCAAAACTATGTCCAGAAATTACTATACAATACTTTCCCTTATTTAGCTTAGGCCAACACTTCAAAGCAAATTTCTCGGTTAACTCTTGGCATAGTATTTGAACTTCAGAAAGATCGAAGCCTTGTGTATGGAGTACTGTACCAAGTCGGTTTTTTGAAGCGATACTACCATCGTCCATATACCAATAAGCAAAAGCACGATCTGTTAAGTGGTCTTTCACAATACCCGGTCGTATGCTTTTTCGGTAATTACGCTCTGCGTCTAAAAATAGATTAGCAAGAGGTAGAAAAGCCCTATGAGTTATTGTTTGAAATCGCCAGCTTACAACAATCTTGCCGTTAGCATTTCGTCGCTCAATTCGTTTTGTTTCTGATAAGCACCATCTTTGAAAAATATTATACACATGAAAAGCATAATCTTTGTGCTTATCTCCCCATTCAAATTTGATACGAAATTCTTCATGATTGGATACAGACTTTTGAAGACTAACATCACCTAAACAAAGGCCTATAGCATTTTCAAACTCTATCTGACTTAAAGAAGTAAGTTTTTCTTTATACTGACGTAAAAATTTTCGACTAGAACCAATTTGATCTTTGCTTATACACATGTTGAGTAATATTATGTTTAGAGCAGTCGGGCGCTCGTGGGGAACTTATTGGCAAGAGATTCCTCATTCCCTAGTCGTTGAACGTTCTTGTTTACACCTGCTTTCTTTTGTAAAGCATCCATCTCTTTTTAACAAGCTTCGCTGCAAATTGAGACCAGACAATGCACGCTGCTTGCATGTGCGCAGCAGTGATGCATGGTCTTGTTTTTGCAATTCACCCGATTATTTTAAGTATGTTGCGAATGATAGCAACACAGGTACGCTATTTTTTTTGTTACCAAAAATGGGACAACAGTTTCATCCCCGGCGTACCTTTGATCCGTTGAGCGAGAGCCCTTCCGCACGGGACTCCCGGATCACTATGGCCGACTTTCGTCTCTGTTCGACTTGTAGGTCTCACAGTCAGGCAGGCTTATACCATTGCATTCCAAAGCTGGTATTTTTCCAGCTTGAGCCTACCTTCGCACGCCTCCGTTACTCTTTAGGAGGCGCCCGCCCCAGGCAAACTACCCACCATGCAGTGTCCTGCCTAAAAATGGCAGTTAGATATCCTCTGACGAAAGGGTGGTATTTCAAGGACGACAAAAGTCTCCCACCTATCCTACACATTCAATCAAGGCTATCACTGCAAAGTTATAGTAAAGGTGCACGGGGTCTTACCGTCTAGCCGCTGGTACTCCGCATCTTCACGGAGAATTCAATTTCACTGAGTCCATGTTGGAGACAGTAGGGCGATCGTTACCTCGCATTTTGGACTTTCTCTTCAACCTTGAGATATGGCGCGAAGCGCTCAAGCCTGCTTGACGTAAAGTCTCTGAGGCGCCAAAAATTTAAACAAATCAGATCTTGTGTTTTTTACCAATTAAAGCATCACGAATCTTAGCTTTATGTTCTTCCGAAAGTGGACCACGCTTTCCCCCAATCATAGCATCACGAATCTTGGCTTTATGTTCTTCTGAAAGTGGGGCGCGTTTTCCAGCAGCTAATTTCTTGCCCAGCATAGCTTTGCTTAATTTAGCCCGGTGTTGCATTGACAGCGAACTTCGCTTTGGCTTTTTTTGTGAAGTCACAATAGCAGTACTCATTTGGGTAAGTGTGTTATCGTCTAAAAGGCCTGCGGCTGACGTCGCCTCAAGCATCGTACTTTTTTGAGAAGAGATCGGCTTATCTTTGCTTTTGTGTCAACACTATGTTTTTTACCAAGTCTAGCCGCTCGTATTTTTTGTGAAAACTCGGCCGAATGCTTAAATCCACGCATGGAGCCCGCCAGTTTATTGACATTATAATGGGGGAGTATTCAATCAAAAAAATACTGTTCTCTCGCAATTAACTCAAATAAGTTTGATACATACTCTAAGACTCCAAATTGAAATTGTGACCAACCATGTTTACGTACAGCATTGTAGAATCGAGGACATGAGCCTTTCCTTGAGCCACCTCCGATTGGTGTCGTTTTGTTCTTTTACTCAGAGTCGCCGTAGAGCCAATGTAGACTTTGTCCAATTCTAATATATTTCGATATACATAGACGCCGGGACTATTGGTCTCAAAATGTAGTATCCGGCCGGATTCATCAATGTTGTACCAAAGAATGTTTAGTTTTTCAAAAATTTGATCTTCTTTGTTCATTTTCTTTGTCTTATTCTAAGCGCCTGCGGGTTGTCCGATTAAATTGGGATTTCCCGCATATAGTCAAGTTGTCTAAAATTACTGCATCGCTACTTTTCTTGCGAAAAATTATGGCATAACGATATTAGTCTACCATTCATGCAGGTCGCTACTTATGCGACAAGGAATTTCGCTTGACTTTGTTGTTCGCTAAATCTCCTATATATTAACTAGTTAGTCTTTGCATCGATGATGGCTTTGCATCTTTGATGCGAAGGATTTAGTTACTTCTTTTGTTCACACAAAAGTCCGGACCTTATCTTCTACTTACTTTTTTTATAATCACTCATACGTTTTTTCAACAATCTTATATGATTTAACCAAGTATCAGTCTTGTCTTCTTTTTTCTTTACCTTTTGCAAAATACGAGCAAAATAAGAGACACATAATTTTTTTTTTGTTCGCAATCTATGATATTTCCCATTAATGTATAATAGGGGCAACAACTTTTTTAGAAGATCTTCACACTTTGATATTTGATAAATAATAAATCCACTTTTTCGTTGATATACAGACCCGCACTCTAATAAATTTTTTATTTTATAGCACAGATCCTGGTCTTTTTGATGTATACCTATAATAAACTGAGGACGCACTACTTTATTTACAAGAGATACCGTAAAACAAGCCTCTCCATCACAAAAGCCGAGGAACCAGTCTGTAGTAAGCTCTCTATTTGGTTTTGAAGTGTTATAGAATCTTTTTTTTTAATGAGTTTCGCTCTAAATAAGTTGTGACTAGAACGATTTTTTTGTGCTTCAAGGGCATGCCGAAATAAAAGCCAATCAAAATATTTGTTAGAATGAAGAGTATATTTTTCAAAAAATGGAATAATTTTGTCATAGATATCATTAAGATTGCCTACGGTGTAAGCATACATTTTACCACCAGCACAATTTACGTGTCCAACGCCAAAATAGTCTTTGATTGCATATAAGGCATGAATTGAACGTGCATTTTGTGAAATAATAAAACGGCACCGAATTTTATTTCGTGATTGAATAATACTGAAATGACCTTCAGCATCAGTAAATCCAACAATCCAATCGGGTGCACATTTTTGTGGATAAATCATGGTACGAATCATTTTGTTGTGATTAAAAAAAACAAGAAGCCTCACGTAAGGTCTCTGAGGAGCCTTATAAAAAAATGACGATTCTTAAGGTTCCGAAGGAAATCAAATCTTTATAAGTTTCCTGCGGGTTGACTCCTTGCTGTCCCATTTTTACGTTTAGTGTACGTAGGGTACAGGTCATACTAACCTGTCTAGTCAGCTACGGTTTAAGCTGCAGTTAGAACGGAGTTATTCTCCGCATATGGTGAGGTTGGATATTCTATGTTACTATAGAAGTAAGGCAGCGTAGGCGCTTTATTTAACTTTCTTCTTTCTTTTTTAATATGTTGTGTGACCTTTTCTGATTTTGAAGATTATCTTTTTGTTATAGAAATAACAAAAGATCCCTATCCTTCAACAAAGCCACATATACAATCATGTGATAATTTCATATTTTAGTTCATATTTTAGTTGGGATTACCGAAAAGCTAAATAAAAGCAAATAAATTCACCTTAGAACCGTTAGCAATCTTGTTACTTATGTCTAAACATAAGTGTGCTTTATGTTACCACAAAGTTCAGACTATTTCTTTGACTCTTGACAAGCAAGGCAGGAGCCATCGAATGTGTCGTTGCAGCAGCTTT
>BQMB01000636.1:0-29870 GCA_027943415.1 Closterium sp. NIES-67 | reverse complement strand
GGCCTGGGAGGGGCGCGACGGGGCCGGAGGGGGGGGGCCCAGGAGGGGCGCTACAGGGCCCAAGGAGGGCGCGACGGGGCCCAGGAGGGGCGCTACGGGGCCCAGGAGGGGCGCGACGGGGCCCAGGAGGGGCGCTACGGAGCCCAGGAGGGGCGCGAAAGAGCCCAGGAGGGGCGCTACGAGGCCTGGGAGCGCGACGGGGCCCAGGAGGGGCGCTAGGGGCCTGGGAGGAGCGCGACGGGGCCTGGGAGGGGCGCGACGGGGCCTGGGAGGGCGTTACAGGGCCCAGGAGGGGCGCTACGAAGCCCAGGAGGGGCGCGACGAGGCCCAGGAGTGGCGCTACGGGGCCCAGGAGGGGCGCGACGGGGCGCTACGGGGCCTGGGAGGAGCGCGACGGGGCCCAGGAGGGGCGCTAGAGGGACTGGGAGGGGCGCGACGGGGCCTGGGAGGGGCGCGACGGGGCCTGGGAGGGCGGTACAGGGCCCAGGAGGGGCGCTACGAAGCCCAGGAGGGGCGCGACGAGGCCCAGGAGGGGCGCTACGGGCCCAGGAGGGGCGCGACGGGGCGCTACGGGACCTGGGAGGAGCGCGACGGGGCCCAGGAGGGGCGCTAGTGGGCCTGGGAGGAGCGCGACGGGGCCTGGGAGGGGCGCGACGGGCCTGGCAGGGCGCTACGAAGCCCAGGAGGGGCGCGACGGGGCCTGGCAGGGCGCTACGAAGCCCAGGAGGGGCGCTACGGGGCCTGGGAGGAGCGCGATGGGGCCCAGGAGGGGCACTAGGGGGCCTGGGAGGAGCGCGACGGGGCCTGGGAGGAGCGCGACGGGGCCCAGGAGGGGCGCTAGGGGCATGAGCGGAAGCGGTAGGTGGGGGGGGGGGGGGGGATCCTACCTACGCGTGATACCATATCAGAATAATTGAATAATGGTAAAGTGAGAGTACACACAAATATATCTAAGTTTTGTATCCTCTAAGAGGTGACTCTATACAGTCTATACAAACATGACAAATACACATGTTTGACACAAGCCTATATAAATTATAACTTATATAATTTTAACACAATCAGCATCCCCCACAGGTAAATCACATCACGCCCTCCCCACCCCCAATCACGGTATTACACGAATCAGAGTCAACCCCCCTTACAGAGCAGAGGCATCAGAGTACATTAGTGAAAAGGGTATGAAAAAACAGCGCAGGTGCATAAATTCTCTTAAAAAACAGAGTAAGTTACAAAAAAAAGTATTCCCAATCAGAGTACACCCTGAATAAAAGTCTGAAAAAGTCCGAATTAGAGTAAAAAGTCTGCAATTTGGGGGTCTGGTTGACCTTTTCCGAAGTTGAGACATATTGAGTATAGCGAAAGTTTCAAACTTTCGCTACACTCCAAGATTTTTTCGCAAGTGCTTGAGGGGCTGCCAAGTGGCGCCCTTCAAACATTTTGGACCAACCAAGGGGAAACTTGGTTTCGTGGCAACGCAGAAAAATCCACCATCGCCGCTCCTTCCTAGCAACTGACCTCCCTTGGTCCAAGTCAAGGGAGGTCATTGGCGTCGTGGGCAGAACCTCCCCCACGATTCCAACATCCCCCGCTTTCTTCTGGAAGCTCTGCGCCTTGCGGGGCGCTTTGACGAGTGCGTGATTCGCGTGGATCTCGTCCGGCGTGGGCTCCTGCGAGGGGATTTCTGCAACGCGTGCTTGAACGCGCGCTATAGTGCCTGCGCGGTGTCATCTCCGCCGCCGCCGCCGGGAGATCCACGTGCGCTGCTTCCCGCCGGTGGCAGAGTAGTTGTTGATGCGGCGGAAACGGCGTGGCGGAAGATGCTGTCGGAGTCCTCAAGGAGCGTCAGCGTGACATGAACGGGCGCGATTTCTGGATGGCCGTTGGATTCCGCGAGCTGCTTCGTGGAGACGAGCACCTCGCTGGTCTTGTGAGTGAAGGATTCGGGATTCATGGCGGTCTAGAACTATAAGACAAAAGGAACAGTCGAAAAGACCAACTAGTTTACAATACGAGGAGTTGAATGATGAGATGTCGTAACTTGGGGAGTAGGATTTAATGTGTAAACGTACTTCCGAGAGCTCTCAATAGAACATGATAGTTATTCTCGTCGATATCTGGAAGAGCCGACGCCATCGCGCGAGCTTTATGCTCCTATCTAGCCACGCGCTGCAGCCCAGATTGCTTCTAGCAGTCGAGCCGCAAGCTGTCCCATTCCACGCGTGCGTCGCGCTCTACCAGGCAAGCATGAAGGGTCTGGAAGCTCATTCAATGTTGTAGAGCGAGGTTAGAAGGAGCTGGAAGGAACGAGAAGGAATCGAGGCTGTTCTAGAGGACATGGCGAGTGGCGAGGAGTCGAGAGGAAGGACGAGGATGGATGATTCGATGGCTGTGCACACATATGAAACTTCAAGGTCCGAGAAGGCTGTGCGAAGGAGCTGGAGTTTTCGTGAACCAATGAGATTGTTCACATCGGAGAAGGGGGGGGGAGATTTTTCAAGTCGAAAGTGTGTTGGGGGAATGTCCCTCGCTTCGGAGGGGGTTGGCTGGGAATTGGCGAGTCGTCGTCAAGAACGTCTTCGTCTTTCCCGCAACATTCCCAACCAAACCGAGTCGCATCGAGCAATTCGGTTCGGAAATTGGGGTTCGGTGTGCACGTCGAAGGAGAGTTGTGATCGTATTGCATCGACTCGCCAATTTTGTTATTAGACTTTCGCTGCAATGGACATCTTTTGTCCCACGAGTTGTAATCACTGGACAGTAAATTAGACACTTATGCTGAATGTATATTTGTTATATATAACTAAGTAAAATTTTTACAATATTGTTATAACTCGATTTGAACAATTTTTTTAAATATACATTCTCGTGATTTCATTCATTATTAAACCCGCAAACCATAACAGATATTATTGGCAATGAAAAACAGCCCTCAACAATACCTCTTCATCCTACATAAAGACAAGCCCTAATCAACTTCCAAAACACCAGCACGTCTTGAATCACATCCCTGATAACGAAGCACATCCAGATGCAACATGGCCTTCTCCACTTGCCCCATCGCCCCCTTCAGAAAATAACCTCCACACCCTCTCCATTCAGGTCGCCTTCAACCACATCATCTACGTCACGGTCCCCCACGAAATCAAGGGCCAGGATGTTCTCTGGGACATCCACCCAATCCATGAGGTACAGCTTGCCGATGAAGTAGGTGTTGCCGTTGTACTTGGTGGCCTGGAACCGGTTGAGCAGGCGCTGGACGACGCGCTCCTGCCTTCCGAGGGCATCAGGATCTCCAGACCTTTCTAGCTGAATGCGTGCCATGTTCGGATTGCGCAACTTGTGATGAATCTGCAGATCAAGAGGGACGGAGGGATGGGCAGAGAGAGGAATGAAGGGATGGGAACGGAGGGAGGAAGGGATGGAGAGAGAGGGGCGGGGGAATGGGCAGAGAGGAATAAAGGGATGGGCAGAGAGGGATGGAAGGATGAGAAGGGAGGAAAGGAGCAACGGGGAGCGAGGGATGGAGGGATGGGAAGGGAGGGATCAAGAGATGGGATGAGAGGGAAGGGGGGGAGGGCAAAAAGGGATGAAGGGATGGGCAGGGAGGGATGAAGGGACGGGCAGGGAGGGATGACAGGACGGGCAGGGAGGGATGAAGGGACGGGCGGGGAGGGATGAAGGGACGGGCAGGGAGGGATGAACGGACGGGCAGGGAGGGATAACAGGACGGGCAGGGAGGGATGAGGGGACGGGCAGGGAGGGATGACAGGACGGGCAGGGAGGGATGAGGGGACGGGCAGGGAGGGATGAAGGGATGGGCAGGGAGGGATGAAGGGACGGGCAGGGAGGGATGAAGGGACGGGCAGGGAGGAATGAAGGGACGGGCAGGGAGGGATGAAGGGACGGGCAGGGAGGGATGACAGGACGGGCAGGGAGGGATGAAGGGACGGGCGGGGAGGGATGAAGGGACGGGCAGGGAGGGATGAAGGGACGGGCAGGGAGGGATGAAGGGACGGGCATAGAGGGATGAGGGGACGGGCAGGGAGGGATGACAGGACGGGCAGGGAGGGATGAAGGGACGGGTGGGGAGGGATGAAGGGACGGGCAGGGAGGGATGAAGGGACGGGCAGGGAGGGATGACAGGACGGGCAGGGAGGGATGTAGGGACGGGCGGGGAGGGATGAAGGGACGGGCAGGGAGGGATGAAGGGACGGGCAGGGAGGGAGGAGGGACGGGCAGGGAGGGATGAAGAGACGGGCAGGGAGGGATGAAGGGACGGGCAGGGAGGGATGAAGGGACGGGCAGGGAGGGATGAAGGGACGGGCAGGGAGGGATGAAGGGACGGGCAGGGAGGGATGAAGGGACGGGCAGGGAGGGATGAAGGGACGGGCAGGGAGGGATGACAGGACGGGCAGGGAGGGATGAAGGGACGGGCGGGGAGGGATGAAGGGACGGGCAGGGAGGGATGAAGGACGGGCAGGGAGGGATGACAGGACGGGCAGGGAGGGATGTAGGGACGGGCGGGGAGGGATGAAGGGACGGGCAGGGAGGGATGAAGGGACGGGCAGGGAGGGATGAAGGGACGGGCAGGGAGGGATGAAGGGACGGGCAGGGAGGGATGAAGGGACGGGCATAGAGGGATGAAGGGACGGGCAGGGAGGGATGACAGGACGGGCAGGGAGGGATGAAGGGACGGGCGGGGAGGGATGAAGGGACGGGCAGGGAGGGATGAAGGGACGGGCAGGGAGGGATGACAGGACGGGCAGGGAGGGATGTAGGGACGGGCGGGGAGGGATGAAGGGACGGGCAGGGAGGGATGAAGGGACGGGCAGGGAGGGATGAAGGGACGGGCAGGGAGGGATGAAGGGACGGGCAGGGAGGGATGACAGGACGGGCAGGGAGGGATGAAGGGACGGGCGGGGAGGGATGAAGGGACGGGCAGGGAGGGATGAAGGGACGGGCAGGGAGGGATGAAGGACGGGCATAGAGGGATGAAGGGACGGGCAGGGAGGGATGACAGGACGGGCAGGGAGGGATGAAGGGACGGGCGGGGAGGGATGAAGGGACGGGCAGGGAGGGATGAAGGGACGGGCAGGGAGGGATGAAGGGACGGGCATAGAGGGATGAGGGGACGGGCAGGGAGGGATGACAGGACGGGCAGGGAGGGATGAAGGGACGGGCGGGAGGGATGAAGGGACGGGCAGGGAGGGATGAAGGGACGGGCAGGGAGGGATGACAGGACGGGCAGGGAGGGATGTAGGGACGGCGGGGAGGGATGAAGGGACGGGCAGGGAGGGATGAAGGGACGGGCAGGGAGGGAGGAGGGGACGGGCAGGGAGGGATGAAGAGACGGGCAGGGAGGGATGAAGGGACGGGCAGGGAGGGATGAAGGGACGGGCAGGGAGGATGAAGGGACGGGCAGGGAGGGATGAAGGGACGGGCAGGGAGGATGAAGGGACGGGCAGGGAGGATGAAGGGACGGGCAGGGAGGGATGACAGGACGGGCAGGGAGGGATGAAGGGACGGGCGGGGAGGGATGAAGGGACGGGCAGGGAGGGATGAAGGGACGGGCAGGGAGGGATGACAGGACGGGCAGGGAGGGATGTAGGGACGGCGGGGAGGGATGAAGGGACGGGCAGGGAGGGATGAAGGACGGGCAGGGAGGGATGAAGGGACGGCAGGGAGGGATGAAAGGGACGGGCAGGGAGGGATGAAGGGACGGGCATAGAGGGATGAAGGGACGGGCAGGGAGGGATGACAGGACGGGCAGGGAGGGATGAAGGGACGGGCGGGGAGGGATGAAGGGACGGGCAGGGAGGGATGAAGGGACGGGCAGGGAGGGATGACAGGACGGGCAGGGAGGGATGTAGGGACGGGCGGGGAGGGATGAAGGGACGGGCAGGGAGGGATGAAGGACGGGCAGGGAGGGATGAAGGGACGGGCAGGGAGGGATGAAGGGACGGGCAGGGAGGGATGACAGGACGGGCAGGGAGGGATGAAGGGACGGGCGGGGAGGGATGAAGGGACGGGCAGGGAGGGATGAAGGGACGGGCAGGGAGGGATGAAGGGACGGGCATAGAGGGATGAGGGACGGGCAGGGAGGGATGACAGGACGGGCAGGGAGGGATGAAGGACGGGCGGGGAGGGATGAAGGGACGGGCAGGGAGGGATGAAGGGACGGGCAGGGAGGGATGACAGGACGGGCAGGGAGGGATGTAGGGACGGGCGGGGAGGATGAAGGACGGGCAGGGAGGATGAAGGGACGGGCAGGGAGGGAGGAGGGGACGGGCAGGGAGGGATGAAGAGACGGGCAGGGAGGGATGAAGGGACGGGCAGGGAGGGATGAAGGGACGGGCAGGAGGATGAAGGGACGGGCAGGGAGGGATGAAGGGACGGGCAGGGAGGATGAAGGACGGGCAGGGAGGGATGAAGGGACGGGCAGGGAGGGATGACAGGACGGGCAGGGAGGGATGAAGGGACGGGCGGGGAGGGATGAAGGGACGGGCAGGGAGGGATGAAGGGACGGGCAGGGAGGGATGACAGGACGGGCAGGGAGGGATGTAGGGACGGGCGGGGAGGGATGAAGGGACGGGCAGGGAGGGATGAAGGGACGGGCAGGGAGGGATGAAGGGACGGGCAGGGAGGGATGAAGGGACGGGCAGGGAGGGATGAAGGGACGGGCATAGAGGGATGAAGGGACGGGCAGGGAGGGATGACAGGACGGGCAGGGAGGGATGAAGGACGGGCGGGAGGGATGAAGGGACGGGCAGGGAGGGATGAAGGGACGGGCAGGGAGGGATGACAGGACGGGCAGGGAGGGATGTAGGGACGGGCGGGGAGGGATGAAGGGACGGGCAGGGAGGGATGAAGGGACGGGCAGGGAGGGATGAAGGGACGGGCAGGGAGGGATGAAGGGACGGGCAGGGAGGGATGACAGGACGGGCAGGGAGGGATGAAGGGACGGGCGGGGAGGGATGAAGGGACGGGCAGGGAGGGATGAAGGGACGGGCAGGGAGGGATGAAGGGACGGGCATAGAGGGATGAAGGGACGGGCAGGGAGGGATGACAGGACGGGCAGGGAGGGATGAAGGGACGGGCGGGGAGGGATGAAGGGACGGCAGGGAGGGATGAAGGGACGGGCAGGGAGGGATGACAGGACGGGCAGGGAGGGATGTAGGGACGGGCGGGGAGGGATGAAGGGACGGGCAGGGAGGGATGAAGGGACGGGCAGGAGGGAGGAGGGGACGGCAGGGAGGGATGAAGAGACGGGCAGGGAGGGATGAAGGGACGGGCAGGGAGGGATGAAGGGACGGGCAGGGAGGGATGAAGGGACGGGCAGGGAGGGATGAAGGGACGGGCAGGGAGGGATGAAGGAACGGGCAGGGAGGGAGGAGGGGATGGGCAGGGAGGGATGAAGGGACGGGCAGGGAGGGATGAAGGGACGGGCAGGGAGGGATGAACGGACGGGCAGGGAGGGATAACAGGACGGGCAGGGAGGGATGAGGGGACAGGCAGGGAGGGATGAAGGGACGGGCAGGGAGGGATGACAGGACGGGCAGGGAGGGATGAAGGGACAGGCGGGGAGGGATGAAGGGACGGGCAGGGAGGGATGAAGGGACGGGCAGGGAGGGGTGAAGGGACGGGCAGGGAGGGAGGAGGGGACGGGCAGGGAGGGATGAAGAGACGGGCAGGGAGGGATGAAGGGACGGGCAGGGAGGGATGAAGGGACGGGCAGGGAGGGATGAAGGGACGGGCAGGGAGGGATGAAGGGACGGGCAGGGAGGGATGAAGGGACGGGCAGGGAGGGAGGAGGGGACGGGCAGGGAGGGGTGAAGGGACGGGCAGGGAGGGATGAAGGGACGGGCAGGGAGGGATGAACGGACGGGCAGGGAGGGATGAGGGGACGGGCAGGGAGGGATGACAGGACGGGCAGGGAGGGATGAGGGGACGGGCAGGGAGGGATGAAGGGACGGGCAGGGAGGGATGAAGGGACGGGCAGGGAGGGATGAAGGGACGGGCAGGGAGGGATGAAGGGACGGGCAGGGAGGGATGACAGGACGGGCAGGGAGGGATGAAGGGATGGGCGGGGAGGGATGAAGGGACGGGCAGGGAGGGATGAAGGGACGGGCAGGGAGGGATGAAGGGAGGGGCAGGGAGGGATGAAGGGACGGGCATAGAGGGATGAAGGGACGGGCAGGGAGGGATGAAGGGACGGGCAGGGAAGGATGAAGGGACGGGCAGGGAGGGATGAAGGGACGGGCAGGGAGGGAGGAGGGGACGGGCAGGGAGGGATGACAGGACGGGCAGGGAGGGATGAAGGGACGGGCAGGGAGGGATGAAGGGACGGGCAGGAAGGGCTGAGGGCTCACCACGGCCATAGTGAGGGTGAGCTGATGTCGGTGCAGCGCTACGACCGGACCGGCCTTCCCTATCCACACTTTCCCCACCGCAAGAAAGGCAGGGCTCGAGAACGGGACGCCCAACCACTCGTGCCATGGGATCCCTGTGTCATCTGCAAAGAACAAGGGAGTTTAGGCTAGCACCAGGTGTGTGATAACGATCAAGAGAGCACGAGAGTAACTACTCACCAATTGCGTTCTCAGCAACCCACTTCACACATGCAAGTGCGAACTCAGTGTCCTTCTTGTAGCACTTCTTCCCATCGCTGTTGATCACAGCTTTGATTAGCTTAAGAGGGGAATTAAGGAGTGCTCCGAGCCTGAGGTTGGAAAGCCTTTTCCCAAACCTGTTGTTGAACATTTTGGCAGTCCGCTCTAAGGCATCAGAGTTCGATAGTTGAAGCTTAAGCTTGAATGCGGTTTCTGAGAGTGGCTGCACGTTTGCCAGCTCTGCACAGTAGTAGAAAACGGGTGACGATAGATCAGGCCAGGTAAGGTTGAAACAACAAATCGTGACTGTGATGAAGAACACCACGTTGAATTAAGGGACGGGCAAAATTTGATAGCAAAATTGCAGCAGCACATACCAACAAAGAGGTTCAGCCAGTGGGCTTCATCTGGAGCATAGTTAATGTACGGGGGCTTGCTGATGGTGAGGCTAACTGCCTGCTTCATGATGTCCTGCACGGGATGAGGGGATGGGAGGGATGAAGGGATGGGAGCGATAAAGGGATGGGAGGGATGAAGGGATGGGAGGGATGAAGGGACGGGATGAGAGGGAGGGGGGAAGGACAAAAAGTTATGAAGGGATGGGCAGATGGGACGAGGGCATGAGGGATGGGAATGGAAGGACGGGTAGAGCGGGATCAAGGGATGGGCGGAGAGGGAACAAGGGACAGGATCAGAGGGAAGGGGGGAAGCGAACACACACACTTGTGAAGGGCGGAATGGATACTTACATTCACGCGCTTGTCCGTGAGAACCTACTTCTCCATTTGGTTGGCCAAGTTCTCTACCGCCCTCAGCGACGTAGTGGTGACCACCGTCTGTCGTTGAAGTTCGTCTCTAGAAGCAAGTGCTTCCTCCTCAAGCTGCGTGTTTCGCAGACGAACATCGTCATTGAGCCTTGACATCTTCCGGCCTTTCTCGCTGTAGAGCAGATCCACCCCGCCGTTTGTCTCAACGCCAGCGGCTCGCTTAAAGAGCCGGGTACCAACGGCGGTATAAGCTGCAAGAACCACCAGAATTGGGTTAGTCATCGGGTTTAGCTGCAAACTAAAGGGCGGAATGAACAGGAGCAAAGTCTACCTGTAGGCATGATGATCGCCTCATCCTCATCCGTTTGCTGGTTCGCCTCCGCTGCCGTGAAGGCCGCGGCAGCTGCTGGAATTGAGGCATCACCAGTTGCACCAAGCGTGGGAGGAGCATGGACAGGCATTGAGGCAGCATGAGGCTGGGCTGGGAGCCTGGCTGGGCTGGCTGGAAGATGTGACGCAGAAGCGGGGGCTTCATGGTTGACCTCACCGTTGATCCCCGAATCTGCATTGGTGAATGACAAGATACAAGTTAGCATGGGGTAAAAGCGTGCGGACCCAAGGCAACGGGACATTCGTACCATTGTTACTCGCAACGTTGCAAGGGGAAGGCGCACGAGGGGCCTGCTGCAGAACAGTGCTGAGGCTCCTCACGCCACTTTTGCCAGTTGCCAGTGCAGGCGGTCCCATATCAGGTAACTGCAGCCCAACAATCTCGCCAGCAAATGACTGGCCACCGCTCTCAGTCTGTGCTTCAGCCAGACCTCCTGAAATTGCGGGAAATAAGGGTTAGTCGCAAAAACTGTGCGAAGGGAATCAACCGGAATGTGCCAAAAGAGGAAGGCAGTAAGTACCTTGATCCTTGTAATGACCGCCGAGGGTCGCATGTTTGCTCTTCGTGCCACGGCTGGGCTGCTGACGTTGTGCCATTGCGAGCACCTCTGGTGGAACTGGGTTTCCCTTAGGGGCCATCGTGAAAGAAAAGAGAGTGTGGCGTGAGAATACTATGAAAGAACTGAAGAGAACTTGTAAAGGTCTTGCGCTGATGACAATGGTTGAGCAACTAAGCTTTTATAGAAAACAAGGGTCACACCTGGTGAGCTGAAACTTGAGAATCGTGACTCCACGAGACGAAGCACCCTAGAACTATCTCTGAGCTTGTTTATATCACATTTCGCTCTGTACAGGATTTCAGGGGGTGGGGCGGATGGTGGGAAAAATGGGTTTTGCGACGGCGGCTCTTTTTACAAGTGGGTTGTGGGCTCAGCGTTCGAAGTTTCAAGTATGAAGTGTGAAGTTCGAAGTTCGAAGTTAGAAGTTCGAAGTTCGAAGTTAGAAGTTCGAAGTTCAAACCTCGAGTTTGAAATTGCAAACACAGCTGCGGAAGGCGTTGTGGGTTTGGCTGGTTGGCAGCCAAACCCTAGCAAGGCAGATGAGTTTTTTGAGGCGAAGGGGGACTGACACGGAAGTGGCAGAAAGGTTGGTCTGTGTTTTTTTTTTTTGTTCTCGGTTGGGCAGTTGAGCACGATGCACCAGTCACACACTGTCGAGTTGGACAGCAATCGAGACTGTAGTTTACAAAACGCGTATGTCAGTGCAGTACGGCCACAATTCGGAAGTGTTCCGCGGGATCCAACTCGTCCAATCTGGGTAGCCCTAGAACTTCTGACTGTTTTCGCATGCCAGAGTTTCGACCAGCTCGTACGTGGTTTTACCCTGTTTTTCCATGACAAACCAGCGTAATTACCCTGACTTCCAGAGGCCTGCTTGGGGTCAGGTTTTCCACGCGCAACTCAAAGCAGCAAAGCGTTTACGCCAAAACCTTACAAGCCTGGTTTGGTTCTCGCTGTTGGGGGGAAGGGGTGCTGATGTGGCGCTTTACAGTCGGCTACAGACAAAACGCACCTGGCCGAATAATTCTTGTAGTCCCGCTGCCACCTCACTTGTCTCCGCGGTTGCGGGCCGTTGGCACAAAACGCACCAGCCGAACAGCACCTCACAGCGCTGAATGGGGCGTTCCTATAGCGCGTCCGAGACGTACGTTTCCCACAAATACCCTACACAACCATACTAAACTGCACTGGAAAGAAGACACACAATATTTTAATTATATGATCATTATTTAACAATATCGTCTATGTTGAAATTGCAAAATGCTTCGTGGGTTGCACAAGTAATCTGCCTCCATAGGTGTGAATAATAAACCCACCAGAACACAAGATATATGTCTTAAGCGCTACGCTGACCAAGCAATTTCATTACGAACTAGGTCTATGTGCTTATCGCCTAAACGTGTTCAAAATAAAGGTGGCGCTAGGTGCTTTGGGGTCTGGAGATGTAGGGACCACATGCAGAGTGCGCAGGATGTGGGAAATGGGAAAAACAGAGTACTCGTCTACCCCTGCGCTCCAAACCAACCTCTCCAAGTCATAATCTTCAGTAGGACCTGTGCTCTCATAGTTCCTGATGAAGCCCATCTGGTCTTGCATAATCTCTTTGACCCGAACCCCATTCTCCGTCAGCATGGTGGTTTTTGTAAGGGTGAACATGAGCAGCAGCTTGCCAAAACGCACGCGATGGACCCGTCCTGCCACTGCCTCCTTTCTAGATACATCAGAGTACCAAGGTTTCCCGTAGAATGAAGGTGTGGCTCTGGCATACTGAGCATGCCTGCTGTAAACGAAGAACGTCCGCGTTTTACAGAAACAGGATTGCAGATACTGGGATTTGCAGTAGCAGTACAGCGCAACGACAGTAAGATACCTGAACCAAAAACCGTGCGACAAGCTCTCACAAGTCCTCACCGAGAAAAATGGCGCGAAGCCATGGACAAAGAGCTAGCAGCACTCAAGAATCGTGGTACATGGGATTTAATCCCGACTTCAGAGGTCAAAGGGAAGAAGGTACTTACCGGAAAATGGGTCTTCCGCGTCAAGACTAATGCAGATGGGTCGTTTGAAAAGTTCAAAGCGCGATGGGTCGTCCGCGGATTCGAGCAGACTTACGGCATCGACTATGAACTAACCTTTGCTCCTGTCGGCCGACATACAAGCGTTCGGATTTTGCTTTGTGTCGCCGCCTGCCGTAATCTCCGACTTCGACAAATCGACGTCTCGAATGCGTTTCTCTACGCGTCTGTCGACGCACTTATCCTGGTAGAGTACCCGCATTCTTATTCTACTAACCCACCGAGCGTTTGCCGTCTACGGAAATCCCTGTACGGCATTAAACAGGCACCGCGGCTCTGGCAGCAGTATCTACACTCGCAGCTAATCATTGCTGGATTTCGACAGTTACCGCATGATCAGAGAATGTATCGACTGACCAACGGCAGCAACTACATTTTACTCGTTGCCTACGTCGACGACATCCTATACGTCAGTACTACCGATTCCCTTGCTGAGACCTTCATACTGAAATTACGGGAAAATCTACAGCTTACCGTCTCCGAAACAGTCTCACAGTTTCTCGGACTGAACATTACCTGGTCACCGACAACTATTCGTCTCACCGCTTCGAGGTACGCAGCAACTCTCGCTGCCCGCTTTAACCTCACGCCTACTACAGTCTCTACACCGTACCGCTCACTAGCGTCTGACCACAAACCGAACACGACACTGTTAACTTCAACTGGTTACAGATCTATCTGCAGCAGCTAGGCTGTCTACTCTTCGCCGCTGTCACTTGTCGTCCTGATCTAGCCTATGCGGCCAGTCAGCTCGCTCAGTTCCTACGCCGTCCTGAGGAGGAGCATCAGCTTGATCTACTTCGTGCGCTTCAGTATTTTATCTCGACACCTGACGTCGGATTAGTCTACAATGTCATCGGCTGTAAAACACTCTATCTACACGGTTTTGTCGACGCCGATCACGCTGCTGATTCTACTAATCGACGGTGACGCACTGGGTTCATCTATCGACTGGAACCTATCGGACATATCTCTTGGAATTCTACGAAGCAGGAACTGATTGCACTCTCCTCTGCTGAAGCTGAGTTTACTGCTGTCTGCACAGCAACACGCGAAGGACTTTACTTACAGGAACTATTGGAAGAAGCGAAGTTGACGACAACTACTCAGTTTACCCTACAGTGCGACAATCAAAGTGCAATTCGCATCGCACATCAGCCTGGTTTTGTTAACAGAACGAAGCATATTTCGCTTCGTTATTTTTTTGTCAAAGATGAAGTCGAGAAGGGGAGGATGCGATTGGTCTACTGTTCGACCAACGAAATGGCTGTCGATTTTCTCACGAAGAAGCTGACACGACAGAAGTTTCAGTACTGTAACAAGCTCTGCGGAATCTTCAAGAAGTGACAATATCGACGTTCCAGAAATGAAAGGGAGTGTTGTGATATAATTGCTACTTAGCATTTCTGTAAGTCGATTAAGTGTAGTTAGTGTCGAATCTTCCTGTAGAACATAAGTCCGTAGGATGACGTCAGCAAATAGCGCTCGTCATAGGACAGTCGTTTCAGTCACGCGAACAGTCGCACCTCTTCATTATCATCTAGGGCGCATAGCGCGATAGTGACGAACAGGTACATTAGCGAATAGGTACTTTTCCTAAAACTATAAATCCTTGTCAGGTCTTTAACTTTGATTAACTTTGATTACTCACAAGTTCACGTACTCAGGTTATTCAACCTTGACCTTTACATTTTTACAAGGCTTCGTGATGCTGCCATGGCGGCCTCGTCGCACTGCTGTGGCGTCGTCGCCACACCGTGGCAGCGTCGTCGTGCTGCCGTGACAGCGTCGACGTGCTGCCGCGGCAGCGACGCCGCGCCGTGGCGGCGTCATCAAGCTGCCGTGGCGTTGTCGACGGGCGGCAGTGGGTTGCGCAATGTTTTAGCGTCGGCCAGCTCGTTTGCAAGCCAGCCAGCGCTGCGCTGCCATGGCGCCTCGCTGCAGCTTTGCCCTCCCTCCTCTACATTTCCCTTTCTCTTCGCCGCAGCTGATGGCTGTCTTGCCCCGTGCGGCCCCGTCGGTGCTGCAGCATTCTCTTTTGGAAAAATATGTGTCTGGGCAATCAGACCCATTCTGCGCACTTTGCCTCATGCGCTTTTTAGGATCATAGAATGTTGAAAAGCTTGTCTGATTTTTTAGAGAATTTAAGAACCACTGTCCGTCGCCGCCGCATCAGCAGCCGTCGTCGTCGCCGCAGCAGTAACAGCTGTCCGTGGGCTTTAAGGGTGCGGGCGTTGAGGGGGGTGCTAGTCCTGGGGTTCCTCTCGTGGCTTATTCCGGCGGTCTTAGGGGTGGCACCGGTGCTGGAGAGAGTTCTCGTTATGGGTGTGCTGGTTCTGGGGGTGCTAGTCTTGGGGTTCCTGTCGTGGCTTGTCCCGGCGGTCTCAGGGGTGGTACCGGTGCTGGAGAGGGTTCTCGTTCTAGGGGTGCTGGAGTGGAGCGTTCCAGAGGTATTCGTGGTGTAGTTGGAGGTTTTGGTGTTGGCATGGAGCATGAGTAGTATCAATCGCTGCCGGTGTCAGCCCTTTGCCTGCTCGGCCTTCCCTCCCCTGATGACCCACTTGCGCCTTCCCCGCCGCCACCTCCCCTGCCTGTCTACGGCCCTGCCTTTTCTCCGCCAGACTCATCTCTGTCGTTTCCCCCCTCGATCTCCTCCCGTGTCTCCTCCTATATCTCCTGAACCGACACCTCCGTCCAACTTCTGGTCTCATTGTCCCTCTCGTGCTCGTCCTGTCTCTCCTGTCCAGCGCTCTCACCCTATGTTGCTCCGTTCCCACGCATCTCGTTCTCCCCTCCTCCCCTCGCCTCCTCTATCGTTGCTTATTGTTGCTCTGCCTCCTCTGTCTGACTACATTCGTGTCGCTAGTCCTCTTGCTCCTTGGGTCCTTGCCTCCCTTGTTACAAACCCGTTTGTCCCTGTCTCAAGTCTTGACGCTCTTGTCGCTGCTGTCACTGACTTCGCCTCTACCCACCGCCTTGACTACGCCATAGCTCTGGTCTCTGATCCTGCCTCTCCTGCGTCCGTCGGGGGTGCTCCTGCCCTTTGCAGTGATGTCGTGGAGGACCGACAGTACGAGCTTGCTTTCCTATCCGAGGTCGCGCCTCATCTCTGCTCCATGCTGCTAGTCGGTGTGGGGGACCCAGACGCCTTTGACATCTCGACCCCTCACACCTACGCTGAGGCGACCTCGAGACCCTGGGCCTCCCAGTGGAGATCTGCCATGGACGTGGAGATGGCATCTTGGAGATCCACTGGCACCTACGTTGACGCAGTTCCCCCACCCGGGGTGAACGTAGTCGATGGCCGGTGGCTCTTCAAGGTGAAGCGCCCTCTTGGAGAGCCGCCTGTGTTCAAGGCGCACTACGTGGCTAGAGGCTTCAGTCAGCGCTAGGGTGTGGACTTCTTCAAGACTTTGTCCCGACCTCGAAGGTGACTACTCCTCAGGCGCTGCTACACGTAGCGGCATAGCGTGACGATGAGCTGCACTCTCTCGACTTCTCGACAGCTTTTCTTCAGGGCACTATGCACGAGCAGGTCTACCTGCGCTGTCCGCCAGGCTTTACCGGCACCTTTGCCCTTGGGGCCCAGTGGCTTCTCTGACGCCCGGTTTACGGCCTGCGGCAGGCATCCGGCGAGTGGCACGACATGCTGCGTGCTACGTTAGCTGACCAGCAGTTCTTCCCGTCGTCTGAAGACCCTTCAATTTTCGTTCGTGCTGGCCATACCTCGTTCTACATCCTAGTCTACGTAGACGACCGGATCTTTGCTAGTGCAGATAGAGACGCACTGGCCTCCGTGAAGGCAAGGTTGCTGAGGAGACATACCTGCACTGACCTAGGAGAGCCGTCACATGATCGAATGTGTCGAGGAAAGGTTGCATTATCGATCAGTACAAGGCGCTTTTATACTTCCAAAGTACATCAGGTATAGACCCAAGGGAATAGACCCTTCTAGAAAATAGAATCACCCTGCGTATAGCCACGCGAGGCTATTGGCTTTAAGGGATTACGGCAGGATTACGCTAGATATAACGCGCCAGTACACCCCGAGCCTGGTCGGTGATGTAATGATAATAACAGGATAAACCAAAGGTTTATGGAAATGGAGGAATAGGAATCCAAATGGAATGAGACAAAGACCAAATGAATCAGGATAAAAAGAGGAATGAAATGGAAAGGGAAGATGGAAAGGAGAAAGGAATGGAACGGGGTCGTACTCTCACACTTCCCGCCCTCAAAGCTGGGTGGTATACGTAACACCCTGCTTGACAAGGTAGTCGTGAAGAGGACGACGAGCGTGATCCATCTCGGATTCAGAGACCCAGCTATCCTCTGAAGGATCATAACTCTTCCAACGGATCAGAAGCTCCACGTTGCCATTCCGTTGACGGCGGTGAGCAAGCACGGACTCGACCTCGTACTCGGGTTCATCAGGGACGAGGACGGGCGGCAGCGGCGGCGGTTGGCATCCAGAGAAGACCGTGTTGGGATCTCGGTAGGGCTTCAAGAGTTGGACATGGAAGGCGTTGTGAATCTTCCAGGTAGCTGGCAGGCATAAGCGGAAGGTAACAGGAGTGACCTGTGCTTCAACGAGAAAAGGCCCACAGAAGCGAGGTCGCAGTTTGGATGGGAGATGGCTGATGTCAAGATTGCGCATGTCGAGCAGTACTCGGTCTCCCACGGTGATGTTGTGGTATGTACGGTGGCGACAGGCCTAGCGCTACTATTGTTGCTGAATGTCGAGAAGGCACTTGTGGGTCCGATCCCAAAGTTTGTGCATGGTCGTGATGAAATCATGAGCGAGTTGGACTGTGGCTGATATGTTTGGCTGTTGAGGTGTGAGTGGGTGGCGTTCGTAACAGAGGAAGAACGGCGTCTGTTCAGTAGCGGCATGAGTAGCATTGTTGTAGGCAAACTCAAGGACGGGCAGATGCAAGTTCCACTTGGAGATTTCGTCCTTGCAGGCTGCGCGGAGGAGTTGCTCCACAATTTGGTTAAGACGCTCGGTCTGTCCCTCTGTCTGCGGATGGTATGCGGATGACATGGCTTCACGTTCTCGGGTGTTTTCCACATACGCACGGCTTCGATTTTCTTAGGGTCAATGTGAACTCCTTGAGTGCTTACGATATGTCCGAGGAATTGGACTTTCTCAAGGGCGAAGTCGCTCTTGGATAGTTTGACGTAGAAGGGTTTTCGTCGAAGAATCTCGAAGAAGCGTTGCAGGTGTTCGACGTGTTGTTGCATGTCCCACAAGTAGACGAGGATGTCGTCCAAGTACACCACCACGCACTCGTCCAAGAGTGGGCGTAGGATGTGATTTATCTCTGCTTGGAACATCGTAGGTGCGTTGGTGAGTCCGAACGGTGTTACCAGATAGTCGTACGATCCGTACCGAGTTCGGAAGGCAGTTTTGTGAACAGAATTGTCCGCCATTCGTATCTGCCAGTATCCGGACCGCAGATCTAGTTTTGAAAATACCGTGGCTCCCCGAAGCTGGTCAAGCCGATCATCGATTCGTGGAATTGGGTACTTGTTCTTGATGGTCTGCTTGTTGAGAGCCCGGTAGTCGATGCACATGCGCAGGCTTCCGTCCGGTTTCGGTGTGAAGAGTACCGGGGCAGTGTATGGAGAAGTGGATGGTCGGATGAGTCCTTTGGCGAGGAGATACTCGATCTGTTTCTTCATGTTTGCTAATTCTGTGGGGCTTAGCTGATATGGTACTCGGAAGGTCGGTTTCGAACGTGGTTCCTCCACGATCTCGTGTTGGCGCGTTCAGGAAGAATCTCTATTCCTTCAATATTTCGTTGATTTCTCTTGGAGGTTCCGAGGTCTTCACCTCGTCCTTTTCCACGTCTGCTGCTAACGCAAGGAACCCGGTGTTGGTTTGTTTCACGTCCTTCTCGAAAGCATCGAGTGTCTCCACTGGGATATCTCCTGTATCATCCTAGTTGGGTAGCTGGACTCTCCTTTCTTTGTTGTAGATGCTTGCGGTGCGGTTTACCCACTTGATCTCTGGGTTGAATTTCTTGAGGAAGTCTCACCCGAAGATCTGGTCAAGCCCTTTTATGTTAGTGATGGGGAGAGCAAGTTTCCAGCGCAGTGGCCCGATTTGTAGGTGTAGCACTGCTTCGCCATACACTGGTAACTTGCTGCCGTCCACCATCATTGCAGAAAACGCCGATGGCTTGCACTCGTCTCGAAGTCGGTCGATGGTTGCCTTGTCGCATACGGTGTGCGATGCTCCGCTGTCCACGAGTGCTTGGAGGAGTCGTCCTTTGCAGATGACCTCGAACACGAGGGGCGGGCGTTGCTTGGAGTACCCAAAAATAGTTTCATTGATTGGGTCATAGGGTATATTCCAGTATTTGTTGCTTCCTACTCCTGAGCTGGCAGCTGGCCAAGGCTGCTTGGAGAAAGGCTCTTCTCTAGGGCACGGAGTTTCCGTAATGACTGTTCGTGTCGTTGACGAAGTTGACGAGTTGGATGCATCCGAAGGAGGAGTGCGGGTTTTTCGCAGTTTCTTGTAGACCCCCAGCTTCTTCTTAGGCTGCTTCAGCTCCACCGATGTCTTCCCTGGGGAACAGGTAGTCGCTGTGGGCTGGTGTCGGGAGAGGACGTTGACTCCGTGGAAAGGTCGGCTTCTTTCCACACTCCTTAATTTGGTCCCCAAGTTCTCTGGTACCGGTACGATCTCCATAATTTTATGCTTCGTTTAGAGTCCCTCCCGAAATTTCTCCAAGGCTCTAGCCCCTCGAGAATTACAAGCTTTCATTAAAGCATCTTTATATGATAACTTTAATGAATCCTTATAATTTCTTGGGTCTTCAAGGAGTTTCCCCGTCTTGGCAGAGTCCTTTTTCGCGAAGTTAGATTTTTCCTCGGTGATTTCCTCTGGCAAAGACTGGTCGTGGGGTGGAGATTTTCCCCATCATTTACTCCTGTTCACGTCGAATCAGCTGCGTCGAAGTTGATTTTTCCGGAAATTCATGGCCGCTTTCGGATCTTTTCTTTTTTGCCAGCTAGATCCGCAATTACTGGCGAGTCCCGTTTTTTGTCTTCTGATGGGCCGAAGGATTTCCGCCACTGTTGCGTGCCCGATACTCAGCGCGTACGGCTTTCATTTTGTTGCAGTCGAAGATTCGATGGCCCGGCACCCCGCAAAAATCACACGTGTAGTTGGTGTTTTTCGGACGTGGCCGCCCGTCGAACCTGTCGATTTCCATCGGGTCGGCGAACGTGGTGTGAGCCGAGCGGTCGCCCTGTTGCGTACTGCTGGCGTGCGCCCGTTGTGCTCCGGCGTTGACCATGTCAAAGCGTTCCGCTGCCGATACGAGGTCACTGTAGCTCGCGTAATTTGTCGCTGCTACCTGTCGTTTGACTTCGGTCTTCAGCTTGGCGAGGTACGACTGTACTTTTTCCCCTTCGGTCAGATCGAGAATGCGGTTATAAAATTCTTCCATCTACTGCGTGTACTGTGCTACACTCCCGAACTATCGATGGCGATGAATTTTTCCCGGGCAAGGAAACCAGAATTTATCGGCTCGAAACGTTTCAGCAGGTCGTTGCGGAACTGCTGCCACGTGGCTTCGCCGTGGATGAAGGTGCTGTTACTGCCAATCCACTCAAGTGTTGGTCGTTGCGGAATTGCTGACGTCGGAATTTCGATCGCTCGGGTCGAACGGCTCAGGTGGGCGCGGCTTCGGAGCCTCGAGAAACTGTTGCAACTGCTGCGTCATCACCGTTGTCGTTTCGTGTTGCGCGCCGGCGAGTCGAGTTACTCGCTCGAACTCTTGTCGCCAAGCTTCGCGGTCTGCTCGCATCTCCTCCTGTAGGGCGGCGATGCTTGCGAAGAGCTGCTGGGTAACTTCGGCATTGTCGAAGTTCGCCATCCTGTTCAAAACACTTGCGGATGGGGTAATTCGAAAAGACGCGGAGCTGGTGCTTACCAGAATTGGCGTCGAATTGGTCGCCTCCGACGGTTTTTCGAGGCAGGATTCCCGCTGCTGCTGCTTAGCTGAGCGCGGCCAAGTGAGAAAAGCTCAAATTACCAAGTGTCACAGGATCGAATGTATCGAGGAAAGGTTGCACTATCGATCCGTACAAGGCGCTTTTATAGTTCCAATGTACATCAGGTAACCAGGTCTATCCTCCCAAGGGAATCGACCCTTCTAGAAAACAGAATCACCCTGCGTATAGCCACGTGAGGCTACTGGCTTTAAGGGATTACGACAGGATTACGCTAGATATAGCACGCCAGTACACCCCAAGCCTGGTCAGTGATATAATGATAATAACAGGATAAACCAAAGTTTTATGGAAAAGGAGGAATAGGAATCCAAATAGAATAAGATAAATACCAAATGAATTAGGATAAAAGGAGGAATGAAATGGAAAGGGAAGATGGAAAGGAGAAAGGAATGGAACGGGGTCGTACTCTCACAAGAGCTGCACCGCTACCTTGGCCTGCAGATCTCCAGGGACAGAGCAGCACGCGCCATCACTCTCACACAGTCACACTTGGTGCGCCAGGTGCTTCAGAGTTTCGGCCTTCCGTTCTCCTCCGCAAAGCCCGCACCTCTGCCAGTAGATCACAGGCTCTCGGCTCCAGTCCCTGAGGAGTAGGTAGAGCCTAGTGGTCCTTACGCAGAGCTAGTGGGTTGCCTCATGTACCTGATGACTTGCACTCGTCCAGATCTCGCATACCCTCTCAGCATCCTGGCTCGCTTTGTGGCCATAGGCAGACACCGACCACAGCACTGGTCGGCCGCTAAGAGGGTTTTGCGTTATCTAGCAAGTACATTAGGCATGGGGCTAGTGCTAGGAGGACGCAGGCCAGTGGTCCTTACAGAGCACACAGACGCTTCGTGGGCGGATGATGCTGAGGCGCTCAGGTCCTCACAGGGCTACTGCTCTAGCCTTGGTGTAGGGGCCATCTCGTGGAGGTCCACCTGCTCGTCGTCTATTGCTCAGTCGAGCTGCGAGGTCAAGATCTACGATGGTGCCATGGCGGCACAGGAGCTTTGCTGGCTGAATTTCTTGCTCACAGACTTAGGTGAGCGGCCTAGCTCTGCCCCGGTCCTGTACGCTGACAACAGGGCCATGATCCTCCTGTGTTAGCAGCCTCGACTGGAGGTCAAAGTGAAGCACATCCAGCTGCGGAACTTTCTCCTGCGTGAGCTCCAGCAGCGCCGCCAGGCCCGCGTATTACACTTGGCCTCAGATGCCAACACAGCTGATATCTTTACGAAGGCACTTGCACCTAAAGATCATCAGCGACACTTTGTACAGCTTGGTCTAGTTCTTGTAGCTTCTCACTTGCTAGGACCCTGACTGTGTACGACTAATATTTTCTTGACTGGCCTTGTGGCTCTTGTTCCAGTGGCTGGACTAGTAGTGCCGCCTTGGATTACACTTGGTTTCATTTGTACTCTTGCTGACTGGTCTTTAGACCCTTGCCTTTGAGGCTGGATTAGTAGTGCCACCCTGAGCTGTGTATCTCTTACTAGTCGCTGCCCCTTGTCTAGCCTAGGGGTTGTATCAACATATAATTTGTGCATGTTATAGGCTAGCTAGGTGCATGCTTATATAGAGTACAATCCCTTAGGTTATATCCCCTTGTACAACCTCATTCTAGTCATTCGTTCTACTTTGAGAAGGCACTCATGTCCTCCGCCTATCCCAGCGACGGGGGGTGTCAAGAGACCTGCTGGGGTTACCCTTGAGAAAATCCTCGGAGAAGGGTTGTTAAATTATATATATTATATATATTACATATATATTATATATGTATATAGTTGTAGGCTTGGTAGGTGTTACTGGATCCTACTGTAGAGGGTACAACACCCTTCTTGTATCCCTCTCTTCTAGTCCAACCCTATTTCCTCTCGTAACTTTCTCCTAGCAGCTAAACCCTCACTCCATTTCCATGGCTTGTCTCCTTTCCTAGCGTTTTAACATGGTTTCAAAGCAGGCCCTTCCGCTCGGGCCTTCTCCTGACGCTTCTGCAGCGTCCTCTCCTCACTTCCGCGCCGCCGTGGCAGCCATGCTGTGCTGCCACGTCGGCTTCATGGTGCTGCCGTGGCGGCGTCGTCGTGCTGCTGTGGCAGCGTCGACGTGCTGCCGCGACAGCGACGCCGTGCCGTAGCGGCATCGTCAAGCTGCCGTGGCATTGTCGACGGGCGGCAGTGGGCCGCGCAATGTTTTAGCGCCAGCCAGCTCGTCCGCACGCCAGCCAGCGCCGCACCGCCATGGCACCTCGCTGCAGCTTCGCCCCCCCTCCTCTGCATTTCCCTTTCTCCCCGCCGTAGCCAATGGCTGTCTCGCCCCGTGCGGCCCCGTCGTTGCTGAGCCGGGCCACCTCGCCGGGTGCCACGGTCTCCGTTGCTGCCGCCGCCGTCGTCGAAGCCACCGCCGATGCCGCAGGTGCTGCAGCGTTCTCTTTTGGAAAAATATGTGTCTGAGCAATCAGACACGTTCTGCGCACTTTGCTTGATGCGCTTTGAGGATCATAGAATTTTGAAAAACTTGTCCGATTTTTTAGAGAATTTAAGAACCACTGCCTGAAAATTCAGAGAAATTCTACTGCATAGTCTGTTATTGTGTGTGACAATGGATGATACTGTTTAGCACTTTGATTCATTTAGTAGTTGCAAGTTGCAAACGAGCATGCAGGCAGATGGCCATTCCCTACATTTACCTACTCATCATCATCAAATTCCACCGCCTATTCCTCTACCTCCTCCTCCTCCTCCTCCTCCTCCTCCTCCTCCTCCTCCTCCTCCTCCTCCTCCTCCTCCTCCTCCTCCTCCTCCTCCTCCTCCTCCTCCTCCTCCTCCTCCTCCTCCTCCTCTTCCACCTCTCCTTCCTCTAGCCCATCCTCCTCAACCACAACCATCCCCTTCCACTTCCTGATCTGAGCCTCGAGCTTAGCAATCTTCCTTCTCTTCTTTGCCTCGGCCTTGCTCTTCTTCTTCCTGGACATTGGGGCAAGAATGGGGGCAATTGCATCCTGGCTAGGCCGCCTTAGCTTGGCGGCCTTCCATATGTCGACGATCTCATCCCACTGCATGTCGTAATCCTGCAGGAGGGAGATGCACACAAGGTCGCCCAAGCGGGCATCACAGAGGTTGCCCCGAGACCAGCTCTTAATAACGTTCTGGCGGGAAAATACCCGCTCGCACTCCACCGTGCTCAACGGGAGCACGGCGGTTGCCTCCCAAATATTAACAAGATTGAGATAGGCATCCTCCCAGTCGCTTGTCCCCAGCATGTGCCGCAGGCTGACGTGGTACGCCATCTCCCCGTGATGCGCGTCCATGATGTTGACGAATGACGTCAGCTCTGCCTTGGCGTGCTTCCAGCTGACGCCTGGGAGGGGGAGGGAGAGATACAACGCAAGGGGAGGGGAGAAGAGTCAGCAAAGCGTGCGTACAATGCAGGGCATCTCACTCAGCTGACAGGCACACAGAGTAAACATTAGAAAGGTAATCCAGAAAAGCACTTGGAAAACTATGCTGGTCAAGAGAACTTACCAGCCAGGGGCTTGTTGTTGAAGAGCTTCTTCAGAAGTGCCAGCCTCTCAAGTGCCTTCTTCTCGCGGTCCGATCGTACAGTGGGATAGGCACTTGAGAGAAAATGCTTGGTTCCTCCGAGTTGCTGCAGGTCGCTGAACCTGGACTCGATGCAGTCGATCATCTCTTGGGCCATGGCATGGCACAGCACAAAGCAGGACTTCTTGTCGCTCTTGAACTCCGGGACAAGCCACGACAGGAACCTCAACCTCAACCCCCGAGCCCACCGGGACAAGCCACGACAGGAACCCCAGTACTAGCACCCGGAATTAGACAGGTACTCCAGTTGCTGGGTGTGCCCTGGTCTTGTTCTTGCCTGGTGTGTACTCCAGTTGACTGGTCTTTAGACCCTTGTCTCAGTGGCTGGACTAGTAGTGCCGCCCTGAGCTGCTTGTTCTGGAACTGCCCCTATGTAGGGTTTAGGGGGTGGGTAAAAAAATAGTATATCTAGTGTTTGTATAGACTGTATAAGGTCACCTCTTAGAGAGTACAACCCTTAGATATGTATGCTTGTACCCAGGTTCTCTACTCATTCATTACTCAATTCTAAGACGCGGGGCCGGTAGGGGTGTGTGGGGCTGGCAGGGGTGCGAGGGGCTGGCTAGGGCGCGAGGGGCGACGAGGGCACGAGGGGCTAGTGAGGCGCGGTAGGCTAGGGCGCGGGGCGGAAGCGGGTGGGTGGACCTACCTACTCATGATACCATGTTAACTAGAATGAATGATGAATGCAAGGGAGAACAAGAGAGATATAGTGTTGGGTTGTACCCTTTAAGGACATACACCTATCTAGCCTATAACTTCTGAAATAAATCGTCTGGTTTGTAGGAGACTAAGTATAGAATCTACAAACACGAGTACTTAACCAAGGATCTTTGCTGGAATAGTAGACTAGTAAGACCGCGGAAGTCTTATAAGAGTGAACCTGAGCACATGAACTTGTGGGTAGTCGAAGGTTGAATAACCTGAGCACATAATTCTGTGGAAAGTCAAGGTTGATAATAGAAAGGCATTGCAAGGATTTATAGCTCTAGGGAAAGTACCTGTTCGGCTAATTGCGCGCTATGCGACCTATTCGTCATACTATAGGGTCGCGACTGTTCGCGTGACTGAAACGACTCGTTACGCCTAATCGCGTAACTGAAGCGGTATGCTGACGTCATCCCGAGACGTGCGATGCTTTGCTGACATCAGCACTCGGGCATGTTTACTTACTAAGAAACCCGATACTGCTAACTACACCAAAAACGGACCTTGCAGGAATGCAAAACTTCATTTATCACAACACTCCCCTTCATTCCTGGAAGTTCGATGTAGTCACGTCGTGGTTGGAGTTCGGCGAATGAAATCTGCAACTTGGAATCTTGTGACGTGTAAACTTCATGTGATGTAAGTAGTCGGCGGTCATTCCATTGGTCAAATGGTAGACCAATCGCGTTCTTCCCTTGTTGATGACGAATTTTGGCTTTGACGAAGTGCGTGTAGATACTCCTTTCCCCCCTCACTTCGGCAGAGTAAAAATAAGTCGGGTTGAAAGTGGTTGGGGTTGCGCCAATGAGCGGGGCAAGGCCGAAGGGGACGAATGCAACACCACGAGAGTGTTGCACGTTGTGGAGAGGAGCCTCGACAACATCCGAAGGCTTGACAAAGTACCGTGAAGTGACGGGAAGAGAAATTTGTTGAGTCAGCAGTGCACGCAGCTGCTCACGTAGCTCGTGAAGGGTACTGTTCAACCCTTCTGCTTCGTTGCATTGTTGAACGCGATGACGAGGGGCTGGGTAGCAGTTGATGCTCAGGCCGTGCTCGTAGTCGTTGGAGGTCGTAGTGTGGTAAGCGGCTTCTCTGGAGTGTAGGAATATTTGCAGCGGGGTACTGAGCTCGCTTGCGGCTATGGCCAGCCAAGCAAGAATCAAGAGAATGAAATATGAAGGTAGGAAATACCGTGAGAGTGCATAACCTTTCTCTTGAAGACTGGTAGTTGAAGAATTGTTAGAAGGCTTGTCGAGAGTAGTTGTAGCGTTGAAGAATGTTTCAGGAGCGAGGTGCAGATTTGCCTCGTGTTCTTGACTAACATCTTCTTTGATATTAACGGCAGGTGTGGCGGCAAGGATGTCGATGGTGCTGCTACTCATATTTTCTTCTTTGATGCCGTTGAAGTCCATTGGTGGAGTGGTTACCAAAGCTACTGCTGCGATTATTGACGGAGCTTGAAGAGGAGCGGCATCTGCGGAAGATTTTGCTGCCTTGAAGCGTAAGACAAATACGCCATTCTTGGTTTCTGCTCTTTCGATGTATGTGTTGTCATATAGTAACTCTTGCTCTTGTGTTGTGCAGTTTTTGACCGTGCAGATTTTCTTCTTCAAGAGTTGAAGAGTTGACACTAAATTGAAGCCGAGGTTGTCGACGATTAAAACATTGGTAAGGCGTAAAGAGTTTCTTGTATCGATTGATGTCAAAAGGATACTGCCGATATTTTCTGCTGCTATTGTTTGACCATTGGCGAGTGTGATTGGGCAGGGTTGAAGAAGTCGACGACGGTTGTAGATGAAAGGATTTGTTGAAGAGACCATATGGTGGCCACAACAACTATCCAAGTACCAAGTATCGGTATCTGTACTTCAATTGACCATGTGAGTGGATGAAGTAGGTAAACAAAAATTTGAAGTTACCGTATTAGTGGCAGAGTTTGAATTATTTGCTGTCGGCTTTGATGAGTTGCTTGGAGGGGCAGAACTGAGTGTCGTTGGTGGTGTTGATATTGCAGATGTTGCTTTTGGAGGCGCATGGTGCTGAAAATACTGCTTCGAAGGCTGACGTAGCGGCTGCGATGATTGCGACCTCTCTGATTCTTCATGAGGTAAATACTTTTTGTTAAAGTAGCATCGGTCGGTAGAATGTCCTCCCTTGTTGCAAATATGACAGAAGAATCGAGGACGTCGAGTTGGTATTGAATAGAAACTGAGTTGTATATCCCCCCTTTTGTTGCGTTGTGACTGCAGGTCAAGATCTTGTTGTTCCGCTTGAAGATATGAAGAAATCTCAGCTTCGGAGAGGTTCGGGTTCATACGCAAGAAGGCACGTGTTTGTCGCCATTCGGGTCCAAGACCAGCAAGAAGGACCGTGAGATACATCTCACGAGGGAAGTATCCTCCGCTCTTTTCCACTTGATCTCGTAGTGTACGGACACGGTTAACGTAGTCCATGACGTTTTCGTTTGTCATCATCTGCACATTTGTCAGCTGCAAAAGTATTTTACTCACTGTTATTGTATCCTTTGCCATGTATACCCCTTTCAGATGATTCCATGCAGTTTCGGCTGATGTAAAACTTGAGTGAAAAGATCGGACGCCGAGCTGCTCCTTCGGCGACAGGTTTCGAACAAGAACTGTATATGCCCCGAGAGAGGCGTGCAAGAAACTCTGCTGCTCCAGTTGTGTTCCCACGACAGGATACGTAAACTCGCGAGTGAAGAACGGCCATAGCCTAGCGGACTGCGCCACAAGCTCAAACTCAAAGCTCCAGGAGTAAAAGTCAACACCATTAACAGGTACGGTTGTCTTGATCTGAGTATTGTTAAGTAAATTTGGAGGCTGAAAAACAATGCCTGGCTGTTGCTGTTGTTGCTATTGATGTTGCTGTTGTTGTTGCTGCTGTTGCTGCTGCTGTTGCTGCTGTTGTTGCTGTTGCTGCTGTTGCTGATATTGCTGTTGTTGTTGCTGAGTAGGGGAACGACCAAAGATATAAAAAGGATGTTGAAACTGCTGCGACTGCGGCTGCTGTACGAAAGGTGAGAAAACGAACGAACCAGTACTTGGAGCTGTAGCTCCTCGCATGTAACTTGAGCCGTCAAGGCTCATTCCACTGAACGCAGATGAAATTGATTGCGTTGATACTGGTGGCTGTACTGATGCTTGTTGCTGTGCTGTTGTCTGTGATTGTTGTTGTTGTGCTGCAGGTGCAGTCGATGGAGCACCTGGAGTATTGACAGAAGGTGGATTCTGCTATTGCATACCGATATTAGCATAGGCTGGTGGGAATGGCCCAGAGGCTGAGAGACCAGCGGCAGTAGTGGAGACATGTACTCCAGTAGTTCCGGAAGTTGATCCGGTAGACGGTGCTGGTGATGAACCAGTCATTGTTGACAGTAGTCTTGATTCCTGATAGCTCTCATATCATGAAATAAATCGTCTGGTTTGTAGGAGACTAAGTATAGAATCTACAAACACGAGTACTTAACCAAGGATCTTTGCTGGAATGGTAGACTAGTAAGACAGCGGAAGTCTTATAAGAGTGAACCTGAGCACATGAACTTGTGGGTAGTCAAAGGTTGAATAACCTGAGCACATAATTCTGTGGAAAGTCAAGGTTGATAATAGAAAGGCATTGCAAGGATTTATAGTTCTAGGGAAAGTGTCAAATATATGTATAACTCATATTTTTATAGACTGTATAGGGTCACCTTATAGAGGGTACAACACTCTTAGGTATATACCCTTGTTCTCTCTCTCTATCAAACACTTGTTCAGTTTTTCTTCTCGACATGGTATCACCCGTAGGTTCGACACCCCCCCCCCCCCCCCACCTACCGCTTCCGCCCGTGCCTCCTAGGCCCCGTCGCGCTTTCACCTAGGCCCCGTCGCGCTGCCCCCACCTAGGCCCCGTCGCGCCCCTATCGCGCCTCCTAGCCCATCACGCCCCTCCTGGGCCCCTATCGCGCCTCCTAGCCCGTCACGTCCCTCCTGGGCCCCTGCCGCGCCACCTAGGCCCCGTCGCGCGTTCACCTAGGCCCCGTCGCGCCGCCCCTACCTAGGCCCCGTCGCGCCCATCCTGGGCCCCTGCCGCGCCTCCTAGGCCCTGTAGCGCCCCTCCTGGGCCCCTATCGCGCCTCGTAGCCCGTCACGCCCCTCCTGGGCCCCTCTCGCGCCTCCTAGCCCGTCACGCCCCTCCTGGGCCCCTGCCGCGCGTCCTAGGCCCTGTCGCGCCCCTCTTGGGCCCCCGTCGCGCCTCCTAACCTGTCGCGCCCCTCCTGGGCCCCTGTCGTGCCCCCTAGCCCGTCGCGCCCCTCCTGGGCCCCTGCCGCGCCTCCTAGCCCGTCGCGCCCCTCCTGGCCCCACCGCGCTACCTGGCCCCGTCGCGCCTGCCTTGCCCTGCCGCGCCTCCTGGCCCCGCCGCCCCTGCCTGGCCCCGCCGCGACTGCCTGGTCCCGCCGCCCTTGCCTGGCCCCGCCGCGCCTGCCTGGCCCCATCGCGTATGCCTGGCCCCGCCGCGCGTGCCTGGCCTCGCCGCGCCTGCCTGGCCCTGCCGCGCCTCCTGGCCCCACCGCGCCTGCCTCGCCCTGCCGCACCTCCTGGCCCCGCCGCCCCTGCCTGGCCCGTCGCGCCTTGCCTGGCCCTTCCGCGCCTGCCTGGCCCTGCCGCGCCTCCTGGCCCCGCCGCCCCTGCCTGGCTCGTCGCGCCTGTCTGGCCTTGCCGCGCCTCCTGGCCCCGCCGCGCCTGCCTGGCCCCGCCGCGCTTGCCTGGCCTCGCCAGCACCTGCCTGGCCCCACCGCACCTGCCTGGCCCCTTCGCCCCGGCTCGTCCTGCCGTGCCGCCTCGGGCTCCGTCTCCTCTGCTCGCCCGTGCTGAGGTGCTTCGCGGCCGCAGTGCTGGAGGGGGCTGTCGCTGTGTTCCTGTGGAGCTGTGCCGCTGACCCTGCACGATGGCGGACTTCGTGCTACGACTGGACGCCGAGGGCCATGCGGTTGACTTCGCCGCCTGGCTCTCCGATCTCCGCCGCCACCTTACAGGTCAGCGCCAGGATGGCCACTCTTTGGTTGTCCATGTCGACGGCTTGCTCCCCCGCCCCCCCGCACCTGCTCCCCTCCCTACTGATCCCTCCTCTGATGACCGTGAGACCTTCT
>BQMB01000635.1:0-37301 GCA_027943415.1 Closterium sp. NIES-67 | reverse complement strand
TGGTGTGGTGGGGTGTGGAGGGGTAGTGTTGGTGCTGGTGGGAAGGAATCATGACGCGATGGGGTGGGTGGTGGTGTGTTGGGGGCTGGTGGTGATGGTGGAGGGAAGAGGTGATGGGCAGTGAAAGAGGGGGTTGTGGTGGTGCTGGGATTTGGCAGAGGGGTGGTGAGAGCCCCCTGGCTATGTTGAGAGCCAGGCAGGGGAAGGGGGTTGGAGCACCCTGGGTAAGGCAAGCGAGGGGCAGGGGGGGGAGGGGGTTGGAACCCTCTGGTCAATGCGAGCATGGGGCAGGGGAATCCCCCTCCTCTGCCTTAGGCTCGCCTTAACCTGGGGTTCTCAACCCCTCTCTCTTGCCTCTCACTTGCCTTGCTCTGGTATTGTGAACCTCCTTCCCCTGCCTGGGTCTCAGCTTACCCAGGGGGTTCTCACCTTCTCTGTTCCGGATCACACTACCATCTCTACCTTTCAATTTGACCGCCCATCACCACTCCCCACCAGCACCACCCCATCACCACTCCTCATCTGCCAGTGATACGGTGCAGTGGTGGGAGGCTGGGCTCATCCTTTCACACGGCGCCACTCACCCATCTCATGCACCCACACACCCACTTGAGGTGGACTGGGATGGGGCAGTAGGGCGTGGTTGTGGTGAGAGGTGGTGATGATGGTGGTATGGAGGGGAGGGTGGTGATGGACGGTGGTGGTGGGGAAGTGGTGATGGACGGTGGTGGTGGGGGAGTGGTGATGCACGGTGGTGGCGGGAGTGGTGATGGAAGGTGGCGGTGGGAAGTGGTGATGGAAGGTGGTGGTGGGGAGTTGTGTTGGTGGTGTTGCAATGTGGCAGGGGAGTGCTGAACTGAGACTCCAGCCTGGGGGGTTCCGCCCTCATTGGTTGGTGATGGACGGTGGGTTTCAGCTTACCCCCGCTGGGTAAGCCGAGACCCAGGCAGGGGGTTTCCGCCCGCTCTCTGATATACCGCCCCTCCACCGCCACTACTTTCGACCTTCACTGGTGACCGTGATGGTGCTTGTTCTGTAGGGTGTATCATCCCATGGTGAACCGTGTGCCCCATGGGTGTGTCATCCCTTGGTGCATCATCCCATGGTGTGCCATGTGAGGGGGTGGTTGAGCCTAGAGAGCCCTGCCAAGAGGGTGGTGGGTGGGTGTGGAGGCTCATGGTGGTGATCATGAGATGTGGGCCGCATGCCTCTTGTTGCTTGCAGCCCAGCCACGGGTGCGGGCATGGTTGCATGCATGCCTGCACACATGGTGCTGATGGGATCAATCTGCAAGGTGCACAAGGTAGGGGCATGGGTGTGTTGCGCCCCTCCTGCTTCTTGCAGCAGAACCATCTGCTCGGCAATGGATGGCCCTGGATTGGCCAATGTGCGTCAAGGCCTGCACCAGGATGTGGTAGCCCGCCCGGCAACATGCAAGATTACGTCTTGTAATGAAGAAAATACCAGAAAGAATAAATGAACTAGAATGTGTGAGTACAAGGGTATATAGACAAGGGTGTTGTACTCTCTAAGGCACAATCCAGTATTGTCTACAGTAACGACCTAAGTTACATTTGACACACCCCTTTGACTATATAGGGGCTGTGCCTAACAGGGAAAGAAGCAGCTCAGGGCGGCACTGTCAAAAGACTAGCTTAGCTAGGAAGCCATAGAATGGCACAAGGTTTAGCTAGGAGCTAGGAGGAGCCATGAGAATGGCGAGAGGTTTTAGGTGCTAGGAAAGTTGAGGAGAGGAAAAGAGAGTTGGATTAGGAAGAGAGAGGAGTACAAGGAGGGGTTTGTACCCTCTACAGAAAAGGTTCAGTAACAACCTACCAAGCCTATATAAATTATAACTTATATAATTTTAACACACCCCCTAGGCTTGGTAGTCACACACCCACACACACCCACACCCCCTAATCTAGCACCCCCATTCCAGCCACAGTGACAGCGACTCTAGGTCGGTCGACCCCACGGCGCGTGAGGCGGCGACGTCGACCGCAGGGGCTGCGGCGGCGACGGCGGCAGCGGCGGCAGTGTCGACAGTGGCGGCGGCGGCGGCGTGCGGCTGCGTGGCCCCGACGCAAGCGGCGACAGCGGTGGCGGCGGCGGCTTCGACAACAGCGGCAGCGGCGGCGGCACCCGCACCTCTCGGTGACGTGGCCTGGCCCCGCGACTGTGGGACGGCCGGCGGGAGTCAGCCGTCGTCTGCGGAATGGAAGAGGGCGCAGGGGAAGGAGGGGGGGTGGGGGGGGGGCGGCGCCACAGGCTGACATGCGGGCGGCCGGTCTAGCGGCGCCACAAGCGTCACGCGGCCGGCTGCAGCCCGACGACGCCGTCATGGAGCGGCGTCGATGCCGCAGCGGGGCGTCGACGCTGCGACGGCAGCACGACGTCGCTGGTACGCCGACTGCGCGCTGTCGCGTAGACGCCGCGGCAGCGTGACGGCGCCGTCACGTCGCGACAGCATCTTGACGCGACGGCGGAGCTGCGGCACGACGGCGCGGCCACAGCAGCTGGACGCGGGCGCCATGGACGTCGACAGCGGCGCCGCGGCACGACGACGCGGCCACAGCAGCTTGACGCGGCCGCCATGGCAGCGCGAGATAGAGAGAGAAACGAGCACGCAGCGGAAACGCGAGGAGCAGGCCCACACGGAACGAACTGCTCTGATACCATGTCAAAAGACTAGCTTAGCTAGGAAGCCATAGAATGGCACAAGGTTTAGCTAGGAGCTAGGAGGAGCCATGAGAATGGCGAGAGGTTTTAGGTGCTAGGAAAGTTGAGGAGAGGAAAAGAGAGTTGGATTAGGAAGAAAGAGGAGTACAAGGAGGGGTTTGTACCCTCTACAGAAAAGGTTCAGTAACAACCTACCAAGCCTATATAAATTATAACTTATATAATTTTAACAGGCACTACTAGTCCTGCCTCTGAGACAAGGGTCTAAAGACCAGTCAAAGGAGTACAGACAAGACAAGAGCAAGACCAGGGCGGCACTACTAGTCCAGCCACTGGGAGAGGCCACAAGGCCAATCAGGGTAAAATATATATATAAAGGACAGTACAAAGTCAAGGCCCTAGCAAGTGAGAGGCTACAGGAACGATACCTAGCTGTACACAGTGCCGCTGATGATCTTTAGGCGCAAGCGCCTTCGTAAAGATATCAGCTGTGTTGGCACCGGAGGCCAAGTGTACTACGCGCGCCTGGCGGCGCTGCTGGAGCTCACGCAGGAGGAAGTACCGCAGCTGGATGTGCTTCGCTCTGCCCTCGAGCCGAGGCTCCTGGCACAGGAGGATCATGGCTCTGTTGTCAGCGTACAGGACCGGGGCAGAGCTAGGCCGCTCACCTAAGTCAGCGAGCAAGAAGGTCAGCCAGCGGAGCTCCTGTGCCGCCATGGCACCAGCGCACCACATGCACTCCATGCACCCATGCATCCCGTCCACACCTGCACCCCATTCAGACATGCACCCAATGCAACCCATAAACCCATGCTCCCATGTACCCCATGCACCCCAAGCAAAGAAAAGCCAAGCGAAGCGAAGCCAAGAGAAGCGAAGCAAAGCAAAGCGAAGCCAAGCCAAGCGAAGCCAGGCGAAGCCAAGCCAAGTCAAGCGAAGCAAAGCAAAGCTAAGCGAAGCGAAGTGAAGCCAAGCAAAGCCAAGCGAAGCCAAGCGAAGCAAAACGATGCGAATCCAAGCGAAGCCACGCGAAGCGAAACCAAGCAAAACCAAGCGAACCCAAGCGAAGTGAAGCCAAGCAAAGCGAAGCGAAGCAAAGCGAAGGGAAGCGAAGCAAAAAGAATCCAAGCGAAGCCAAGCAAAGCCAATCGAAGCCAAGCAAAGCCAAGCGAAGCCAAGCAAAGTCAAGCGAATCAAAGCCAAGCGAAGCGAAGCGAAGCGAATCCAAGCGAAGCCAAGCGAGGCGAAACCAAGCAAAACCAAGCGAAGCCAAGCAAACCCAAGCGAAGAGAAGCCAAGCAAAGTGAAGCGAAGCGAAGCGAAGCGAAGCGAATCCAAGCGAAGCCAAGGGAAGCCAAGCGAAGCCAAGCAATGCCATGCAAAGCCAAGTGAAGCGAAGCGAAGCCAAGCGAAGCGAAGCAAAGCCAAGAGAAGCCAAGTAAAGCCAAGCGATTCCAAGCAAAGCCAAGAGAAGCGACGAGAAGCCAAGCAAAGCCAAGCGAAGCCAAGCAAAGCGAAGCGAAGCCACGTGAAGCCAAGCGAAGCCAAGCAAAGCCAAGCGAAGCCAAGCAAAACCAAGCGAAGCGAAGCCAAGCGAAGCCAAGCAAAGCCAAGCGAAGCCAAGCGAATCCAAGCAAAGCGAAGTGAAGCGAAGCCAAGCAAAGCTAAGCAATGTCGAGTGAAGCCTAGCGAAGCCAAGCAAAGCGAAGCCAAGCGAAGCCAAGCGAAGGGAAGCGAGGCGACGCCAAACCAAGCGAAGCGAATATAAGCGAAGCCAAGCAAAGCGAATCGAAGCCAAGCGAAGCCAAGCACAGCAAAGCGAAGCCACGAAAAGCCAAGCAAAGAGAAGCCAATCGAAGCCAAGCCAAGCAAAGCCAAGCCAAGCGAGGCCAACGATGCCAAGCGTAGCCAAGCGAAGCGAAGCAATGCGAAGCGAAGCCAAGTGGAGCGACGCCAAGCCAAGCAAAGCCAAGCGAAGCCTAGTGAAGCCAAGTGACGCCAAGCGAAGCCAAGCCAAGCGAAGCCAAGCAAATCCAAGCGAAGCCGAGCGAAGCTAAGCCAAGCAAAGCCAAGGGAATCCAAGCGAAGCCAAGCGAAGCCAACCGAAGCGAAACAAAGCCAAGCGAAGCCAAGCAAAGCGAAGCCAAGCGAAGCCAAGCAAAGCAAAGCGAAGCCAAGCGATGCCAAGCGAAGCCAAACCAAGCGAAGCAAAGCGAAGCCAAGCAAAGCAAAGCGAAGCCAAGCGAAGCTAAGCAAAGCCAAGCGATGCCAAGCGAAGCCAAGCGAAGCCAAGCAAAGCGAAGCGAAGCGAAGCGAAGCCAAGGGAAGCCAAGTGAAGCCAAGCGAAGCCAAGCAAAACCAAGCAAAGCGAAGCCAAGCAAAGCCAAGTAAAGCCAAGCGATGCCTAGCGAAGCCAAGCGAGACCAAGCGAAGCGAAGCGAAGCCAAGAGAAGCGACGCCAAGCGAAGCCAAGCGAAGCGACGCCAAGCCAAGCGAATCCAAGCGAAGCCAAGCGAAGCAAAGCCAAGCAAAGCCAAGCGAAGCAAAGCAAAGTGAAGCCAAGCGAAGCCAAGCGAAGCGAAGCCAAGACAAGCCAAGAGAAGCCAAGCAAAGCCAAGCAAAGCCAAGCAAAGGGAAGCCAAGCAAATCCAAGCGAAGTCAAGCGAAGCCAAGCGATGCGAAGCGAAGCGAAATGAAGCCAAGCGAAGCCAAGCAAACCAAGCGAAGCCAAGTGAAGCCAAGCGAAGCAAAGCCAAGCGAAGCAAAGCCAAGCGAAGCCAAGCGAATCCAAGGGAATCCAAGCGAAGCCAAGCGAAGCCAAGCGGATGCAAGCGAAGCCAAGCAAAGCCAAGCGATGCCAAGCGAAGCCAAGCCAAGCAAAGCGAAGCGAAGCCAAGCAAAGGCAAGCAAAGCCAAGCGATGACAGGCGAAGCCAAGCGAAGCGAAGCGAAGCCAAGCAAAGCAAAGCGAAGCGAAGCGAATCCAAGCGAAGCCAAGCAAAGCCAAGCGAAGCCAAGCGAAGCCAACCAAAGCCAATCGAAGCAAAGGAAAGCCAAGCGAAGCGAAGCCAAGCAAGGCCAAGCAAAGCCAAGCAAAGCCAAGCGAAGCCAAGCAAAGCCAAGCAAAGCCAATCAAAGCGTAGTCAAGCCAAGCGAATCCAAGCGAAGCCAGGAGAAGCGAAGAAAAGCCAAGCGAATCTACGCGAAGCCAAGAGAAGCGAAGTGAAGCCAAGCGAAGCGACGAGAAGCAAAGCGAAGCGAAGCGAAGCGATGCCAAGAGAAGCCAAGCAAAGCCAAGCGAAGCCAAGCGAAGTCAAGAGAAGCCAAGCAAAGCGAAGCCAAGCAAATCCAAGCGAAGCGAAGCCAAGCAAAGGGAAGCGAAGCCAGGCGAAGTGAAGCCGAGCGAAGTGAAGCCAAGCGAAGCGAAGCCAAGCAAAGCGAAGTGAAGCCATGCGAAGCCAAGCAGAGCCAAGGAAAGCCAAGCAAAGCCAAGGGAAGCCAAGCAAAGCCAAGCAAAGCCAAGCGAAGCCAAGCCAAGCGAAGCGAAGCGAAGCAGAGCGAAGCCAAATAAATCCAAGCGAAGCCAAGCGAAGCCAAGCAGAGCGATGCGAAGCCAAACGAAGCAAAGCGAAGCGAGGCAAAGCCAAGCGAAGCAAAGCGAAGCCAAGCCATGCGAAGCGAAGCGAAGCCAAGCCAAGCAAACCCAAGCGAAGCCAAGAGAAGCCAAGCGAAGCGAATCGAAGCGAAGCAAAGCCAAGCAAAGCGAAGCGAAGCCAAGCGGAGCGAAGCGAAGCGAAGCCAAGCGGAGCGAAGCGAAGCCAAGTGAAGCGAAACGAAGCCAAGCGAAGCAAAGCGAAGCCAAGCGGAGCGAAGAGAAGCGAAGCGAATCCAAGCGAAGTGAAGCAATGCCAAGTGAAGACAAGCGAAGCAAAGCCAAGCGAAGTGAAGCCAAGCGATGCCAAGCGAAGCCATGCGAAGCCAAGCGAAGCGAAGCCAAGCGAAGCGAAGCGAAGCCAAGCAAATCCAAGCGAAGCGAAGCCAAGCGAAGCGAAGCCAAGCGATGCCAAGCGAAGCCAAGCGAAGTGAAGCCAAGCGAAGCCAAGCAAAGCCAAGCGAAGGCAAGCAAAGCGAATCGAAGCCAAGCAAAGCAAAGCGAAGCCAAGCGAAGGCAAGCAAAGCGAAGCCAAGCAAAGCAAAGCGAAGCCAAGCAAAGCCAAGCAAAGAGAAGCCAAGCAAAGCCAAGCCAAGCGAAGCCAAGCCAAGCGAGGCCAAGCGAAGCCAAGCGTAGCCAAGCGAAGCCAAGCAAAGCGAAGCCAAGCCAAGCAAAGCCAAGCGATGCCAAGCGAAGCCAAGTGATGCCAAGCGAAGCGAAGCCAAGAGAAGCCAAGCAAAGCCAAACAAAGCCAAGAAAATCCAAGCGAAGCCAAGCAAAGCGAAGCCAAGCGAAGCCAAGGGAATCCAAGCGAAGCCAAGCGAAGCCAAGCAAAGCCAAGCAAAGCCAGGCGAAGCAAAGCAAAGCCAAGCGAAGCCAAGCAAAGGGAAGCCAAGCAAAGCCAAGCGAAGCCAAGCAAAGCCAAGCGATGCCAAGCGAAGCCAAGCCAAGTGACGCCAAGCGAAGCCAAGCAAGGCAAAGCGAAGCCAAGCGAAGCCAAGCAAAGCCAAGCAATGCCAAGCAAAGCCAATCGAAGCGACGAGAAGCCAAGCAAAGCCAAGCGAAGCCAAGCAAAGCGAAGCGAAGCCAAGCAAAACCAAGCGAAGCCAAGCCAAGCGAAGCCAAGCAAAGCCAAGCGAAGCCAAGCGAAGCCAAGCGAAGCCCAGTAAAGCCAAGCGGTTCCAAGCAAAGCGAAGCGAAGCGAAGCCAAGTGATGTCAAGCGAAGCTAAGCGAAGCCAAGCAAAGCGAAGCCAAGCAAAGCCAAGCGAAGGCAGGCGAAGCGACGCCAAGCCAAGCGAAGCCAAGCAAAGCGAATTTAAGCGAAGGGAAGCGGATCCAAGCAAAGCGAATCGAAGCCAAGCGAAGCCAAGCAAAGTGAAGCGAATTCAAGCACAGCAAAGCGAAGCCAAGCAAAGCCAAGCAAAGAGAAGCCAAGCAAAGCCAAGCCAAGCAAAGCGAAGCCAAGCCAAGCGAAGCCAAGCGTAGCCAAGCGAAGCGAAGCAATGCGAAGCGAAGCCAAGTGAAGCGACGCCAAGCCAAGCAAAGCCAAGCAAAGCCAAGTGAAGCCAAGTAACGCCAAGCGAAGCCAAGCCAAGCGAAGCCAAGCGAAGCCAAGCAAAACCAAGCGAAGCCAAGCGAGCCAAGCAAAGCCAAGCGAAGTGAAGCAAAGCCAAGCGAAGCCAAGCAAAGCGAAGCCACGCGAAGTCAAGCAAAGCCAAGCGAAGCCAAGCGATGCCAAGTGAAGCCAAGCCAAGCGAAGCCAAGCGAAGCCAAGCAAAGCAAAGCAAAGCCAAGCGAAGCAAAGCAAAGCGAAGCGAAGCGAAGCGAAGCCAAGGGAAGCGAAGCGAAGCTAAGAGAAGCGAAGCAAAGCGAAGTCAAGCCAAGCAAAGTGAAGCCAAGCAAAGCCAAGCCAAGCCAAGAAAAGCCAAGCGAAGCCAAGCAAAGTCAAGTGAAGCCAAGCGAAGCGAACTAAAGCGAAGCGAATGAAAGCGAAGCCAAGAAAAGCCAAGCGAAGCCAAGCGAAGACAAGCCAAGCGAATCCAAGCAAAACCAAGCAAAGCCAAGCAAAGCCAAGCAAAGCCAAGCGAATCCAAGCGACGCGAAGCCAAGCGATGGCAAGCGAAGCCAAGCGAAGCCAAGCCCAGCGAAGCCAAGCGAAGCAAAGGGGAGTGAAGCGAAGCCAAGTGAAGCGAAGCGAAGCCAAGCAAAGCGAAGCCAAGCGAAGCGAAGCGAAACCAAGCAAAGCAAAGCCAAGCGAAGCGAAGCCAAGCAAACCCAAGCAAAGCCAAGCGAAGCAAAGCCAAGCAAGGCGAAGCGAAGCCAAGCGAAACCAAGCGAAGCCAAGCGAAGCGAAGCCAAGAAAAGCCAAGCGAAGCGAAGCGAAGCCAAGCGAATCCAAGAAAAGCCAAGCGTAGCCATGGAAAGCTAAGCAAAGCCAAGCAAACCAAAGCCAAGCCAAGCAAAGCCAAGCAAATCCAAGACAAGCGAAGCCAAGCGAAGCTAAGCAAGCCAAGTGAAGCCAAGCGAAGGCAATGTTGGTGCAACCCTATGGCTTGCACTCGTCTTGTCGTCTTTGTTTTTGTGTGTGCATGCATGGCATGGAATGAATTGTGAGCCTATGTCATTGCTATCTAGTTCATGTGTGTGTGTTTGAATGGTGTATCACAATGTGGTTTGTGTCGGTCAAGACATTAGCGAGTTTTTACAACTCGCATGTCCAGTCGTCGTTTGCGTGTCGCATGTGTTTTTTCTATTTTGTCAAGTGTGAAGTGTCCATCGCATCGCAGGTGTGTGCAGCAAGCCCTCATCATCTCAAGAAGAACCGATCTTACCGAACCAAGACCAAGAGCTCAAGATTTCAAGCCCAAGGGACGTGGACAAATACTAAAATAGTGAAAATAGTAATGCTACTTCAAGAAGTGTTACATTTCACTTGGTGTAGCCCCTTGTTGGGTTTGTTTCGAGTCTCCTCATGGTTGGGGACTCTGTGGTGGTGTACCACCAACTTGGACCTCGGCTCTTGGGGTATGTAGAGGCTGGGAACCATCCCTACCTCGAACTCTTCTTGCTAAGTTTGTAGTCCTAAGACTATAGTGGCTACTGTACCTCCTGCCAGTCAAACCGCCATAGCGTCGTCAAATATTTATATAATTTTATGATTCAACTTGCTGATGATAGGTGACAGCAACACGCTCTAGATACAATTTACAGATCACCATTTAAGGCCCACATCCGATCGGGATCATTATTTGAAGCTGTCTGACGGAATTTTGACTGTGCACAATTTCTCTCATTATAGGCACATCTGAGCCTATTGTGGTTATAACAAGTGGTATCAGAGCCCCTTGGAGCCGTCTCGACCATGCCTAGGCCTGAGGAAGGGGGTGGCAGAGGTGTTGGAGGCAGAGAAGACGCCCAAGCATAAGGTCAACACCAAGATCCACCCGTTGCTCCGGTGCAACCTAGCATTGGACCCTCTAGGGATGAGCCTAGAGTGTTTGGCCTTGACAAGTTCAACGGTGACAACTTTGCTGAGTGGTCCTTCAAGATGGAGAACATCTTTGACCACTATGATCTGCTGGAGGTGATGGAAGGAACGGAGAAGCGCCCCGAGAACGACCCGGAGAAGAGCCCGTGGGTGCGGAAGAGCGCACAAGGCTACCTTCTACTTGGGCAAGCGTTGGGGAGCAGCCAAATCCGTCACATCAAGCCTTTTCAGCGTGAACCAGCAAAGGGACCAAAGGCATGGGCTGCTCTCAAGGGTGTACACGCTCCTGCAACAGCGGCGGTGGCTGTGGTTTTGGAGCGGCAAATGGCGGCACTTCGAATTGACGAAGGCGAACCGGTGGAGGAAGGAGTGCAGAAATTCTTCGACTTGTTGACACGGCTCGAAGGAGCTGATCTGAACAACAGTGACCTTCAAAAGAAGACCAAGCTGCTGGCCTTACTTCCGGACTCATGGTCCTCGCTCATCATCAACCTAAATCGAGATCTGCCCCGTCTCTCACTCGAAGATGTGAAGCGGGAAATCTTACAAGAAGATTTCCGCCGTCGCGAATTGGCGGGTCCCGATGGTGCCGGAGTTGCAAGCATGGGCCGTGGGCATGGCCGTGGAAGGGGCAGAGGGCGAGGAGGAAGATTTGACAGCAGTAACTTCAATGGAGGCCGTGGTAGTGGAGGATATGGCAGCAACAACAACAACAATGGCTACGGGAGTGGGCGCGGTCGATTTGATGGCGAATGCCACTTTTGTCACAAGATCGGCCACATGTGGAGAGATTGCTTCAGATTGCCTGATGGATGGACCCCTTCTCAAGGTCAAGAGGGCAGAGGTCGTGGATGCCATGGTGGTCGTGGAAGCGAAGCGGCAAGCATGAAAGGTGGAGACTACGACAAGGACTCGAGTGAATATCAATACCTGGGCCAGTTCTTCTTTGTCTCCACGCAAGCGGCAGCTGCAGCAGGAGGTGTGGAAGGCTTTGAGGAGCCAGCTACTGTGGGAAAAGTCACCCTTCACTCTCTGGACTTTTGGGTGATCGATAGCGGCGCCACCTATAGCATGACACCTCGTGCGGACTTGCTCACCGAACTCGAACCGTCGCCGGTCAAGCATGTTACATCGGCTTTGGGGCAGCGAGCAGAGGTGAAAGGCATGTGCAAGGCCATGTTCAAGGGTGCTGATGGGAAGATAGTGGGCCTCAAGAACGTACTTTTGGTGCCCAACCTAGCAGCCAACCTGATTTTCGTTCGGTGTTTGCAAAAGGTCGGCATGGACACATCTTCCAAGGGATCCAAAACCTATACCGCGAGGCTTGGAGAGCGGAAGCTTTGGGACCTTCATGAGGACAGGGCCATCTACAATGAGATGTGGCAAATCCTAATGGTACCCATGCCTAAGGAGAGGCAAGTGGCATTAAGCGTCACCACCAAGAGTAAAACGATTGGCAAAGAACCCCGCTCTTCATGGTCTTACCAAGCACATGAAGGTGAAGTGGCATTGGGTGAGGAGCATGGTAACCGCGGGTGAAGTGGAGTTGCACTACGTGAAGACGACGGTGCAGCCAGCTGATATGATGACCAAGAGGCTGGTTGAGCAGCAGCATTGGAAGTGTTCCAAGCTTGCTGGGATGGCTCTGAACTAAGGGGAGAAAATTCTAAAGCCAACAATCCGAGGGGGAGTTTGTTGATGCAAGCCTAAGGCTTGCACTCGGCTTGTTGTCCTTGCTTGTGTGTGTGCATGCATGGCATGGAATGAATTGTGAGTCTATGTCATTGCTATCTAATGCTCGTGTGTGTGTTTGAATGGTGTATCACAATATTGTTTGTGTCGGTCAAGACATTAGCGAGTTTTTACAACTCGCATGTCAAGTCGTCGTTTGCGTGTTACATTTCACTGCACGAAGGAAGGGGGAGAAGGAGACCTCAGCCCCCCAATGGGTTGAGCTATGCCCGGCTTGGAGGACCAGCCAACTCAACCTTGACCGGTTCGGCTCTCATGCTCGGCGATGATGCGGAAGATGAAAGCGAGGAGTGCGCTTTTGCCTTCTTCTCTCCAGTGGAGATGCCGGGGGAGCCTACAAATCCCAAGGAGGCTTGGGATGGCCCCAATGGGAAGGAGTGAAAGAAGGCCTCAGATGAAGAAATGGGGAGCATCATAGAGAACGACACATTTGACTTGATGAACCTTCCTCCGGGGCGGAAGGCGATCTCTTCCAAGTGGCTCTTCAAGCGCAAGACCGACGCCAACGGCAACATTGTGCGCTACAAGAGTAGACTTGTAGCCAAGGGGTATCAGCAGCAAGAGAAGAAGGACTACAATGAAGTGTATGCCCCTGTGGTGAATGGTACAACCCTTCGAACCCTCTTCGCCGCGGCGGCCATCAAAGGATGGGTGGTGAAGCAAATGGATATTGTAACGGCCTTCTTCAACGGAGTTTTGGAGGAAGAGACCTACATGGAGCAGCCAGAGGGGTACAATGATGGGAGTGGCAGAGTGTGGAAGCTGAAGAAAGCACTCTATGGCCTCAAGCAAGCCCCTAGGCAATGGTACATCAAGTTTGCTTGGCGAGGTGGAGCAGAGAAGCTTCATGGTGGTTTATGTGGATGACATCCTCATATTCTCACCCTCCTCTGACCTTGTGAAGGAGGTGATGCTGAAGCTTCAAGACAAGTTCAAGTGCAAGACCCTTGGTGACGTCAACTACTACCTTGGGATTCACATTGAGCGAGATGTGGAGAAGCGGTGGATGCGAGGGCATCAAAAGAAGTACTTGGAGGCCTTGGCTGCAAACTTTGGGAAGAGTGAAGGACATGTGGCTACTCCTCTTCCCTCGGGGTTCAAGTGTGTGAAAGGACCAGCGGAGGAAAGTGTTGGTGAAGAGGAGAGGCGCCGTTTTCATTCCTTGGTGGGCAGCCTCATGTATGCGGCCGTTCACACAAGGCCGGATGCAGCCTTTGCTACCCGGCAGCTGGCTAGAGTTGTCCAACGCCCTAATGAAGAGCAGGTAGCAGCTGGAGAGAGGGTGGCCAAGTACCTTGGCCAAACACCAATCTTCGCTTTGCTTGGCTTGGCTTCGCTTGGCTTGGCTTCGCTTCGCTTCGCCTTGCTTCGCTTCGCTTGGCTTTGCTTCGCTTCGCATGGCTTCGCTTGGCATTGCTTGGCTTGGCTTGACTTGCTAGGCTTGGCTTGGCTTGGCTTCGTTTTGCTTTGATTGGCTTTGCTTTGCGTCGCTTGGCTTACCTTGGCTTTGCTTGGCTCGCTTCGCTTGGATTCGCCTGGCTTTGCTTGGCTTGGCTTCGCTTTGCTTGGCTTTGCCTGGCTTTGCTTGACTTCGCTTCGATTCGCATGGGTTCACTTGGCTTTCCTTGGCTTCGCTTGGATTTGCGTGGCTTCGCTTGGATTTGATTGGCTTTTCTTTGCTTTGCTTCGCTTGGCTTTGCTTGGCTTCGCTTGGCTTCGCTTGGCTTTGCTTCGCTTGGCTTCGCTTGGCTTTGCTTTGCTTGGCTTCGCTTGGCTTCGCTTCGCTTGGCTTCGCTTTGCTTGGCTTCGCTTGGCTTGGCTTTGCTTGGCTTCGCATCACTTCGCTTGGCATCGCTTGGCTTGGCTTGGCCTGGCTTAACTTCGCTTTGCTTCGCTTGGCTTCGCTTCGCTTCGCTTGACTTTGCTTGGCTTCGCTTCGCTATGCTTGGCTTCGCTTTGCTTTGTTTGGATCGCTTTGTTCGCTTCGCTTTGCTTGGCTCCGCTTGGCTTTGCTTGGCTTTGCTTCGCTTCGCTTGGCTTCGCTTCGCTTTGCTTGGCTTAGCTTCGCTTTGCTTGGCTTTGCTTGGCTTCGCTTTGCTTTGCTTGGCTTCGCTTGGCTACGCTTGGCTTCGATTGGCTTTGCTTGGCTTCGCTTGGCTTCGTTTCACTTCGCTTGTCTTCGCTTCGCTTTGCTTTGCTTCGCTTCGCTTCGCTTCGCTTCGCTTGACTTCGCTTGTCTTTGCTTCGCTTGGCTTGGCTTCGCTTGGCTTTGCTTGGCTTTGCTTGGGTTCACTTGGCTTCGCTTCGCTTGGCTTCGCTTGACTTCGCTTCGCTTCACTTGGCTTCACTTGGCTTTGCTCTGCTTCGGTTGGCTTTGCTTTGCTTCGCTTTGCTATACTTGGCTTCGCTTTGCTTCGCTTAGATTCGCCTTGCTTTGCTTGTATTCGCTTGGCTTCGCTTGGCTTTGCTTCGCTTGGCTTTGCTTGGATTCGCTTGGCTTCGCTTCCCTTGGCTTGGCTTCGCTTGGCTTCGCTTGGCTTTGCTTGGCTTAGCTTCGCTTGGCATCGCTTGGCTTCGCTTCGCTTGGCTTCACTTGGCTTGGCTTCGCTTGGCTTCACTTCTCTTCGCATGGCTTCGCTTCTCTTCACTTGGCTTCGCTTGGCTTCGCTTGGCTTTGCTTGGCTTTGCTTGGCTTGGCTTGGCTTTGCTTGGCTTCGCTTCGCTTCGCTTGACTTCGCTTGGCTTCGCTTCGATTCGCTTTGATTCGTTTCGCTTGGCTGCGCTTTGCTTCGCTTGGCTTGGCTTCGCTTTGCTTGGCTTGGCTTCGTTTGGCTTTGCTTGGCTTGGCTTGGCTTTGCTTGGCTTCGCTTGGCTTCGCTTCGCTTGGCTTTGCTTTGCTTTGCTTGGGTTTGCTTGGGTTTGCTTGGCTTCGCTTTGCTTGGCTTGGCTTTGCTCGGCTTCGCTTGGCTTGGCTTTGCTTCCGTTGGCATGGCTTGCTTTGCTTCGCTTGTCTTCGCTTGGCTTCGCTGTGCTTCGCATGGCCTTGCTTGGCATTGCTTGGCTTCGCTAGGCTTCACTTGGCTTCGCTTGGCTTTGCTTGGCTTCGCTTGGCTTCGCTATCGCGTGGCTTCGCTTCACATCACTTGGCTTTGCTTGGCTTTGCTTTGCTTTGCTTGGCTTTGCTTGGCTTTGCTTGGCTTTGTTTGGCTTCGCTTTGCGTCATTTCGCTTGGCTTCGCTTCGCATTGTTGGCTTCCCTTCGGTTCGCTTGGCCTCGCTTGGCTGTGCTTAGCTTTGCTTGGCTTTGCTTGGCATCGCTTGGCTTTGCTTGGCTTTGCTTGGCTTCGCTTGGCTTGGCTTGGCTTGGCTTGGCTTTGCTTTGCTTGGCCTGGCTTCGCTTAGCTTGGCTTTGCTTTTCTTTGCTTGGCTTCGCTTCGCTTGGCTTCGCATGGCTTCACTTTGCTTTGCTTGGCATCGCTTGGCTTAGCTTGGCTTCGATTGGCTTCGCTTGGCTTGGCTTAGCTTGGCTTGGCTTGGCTTGGCTTCGTTTTGCTTGGCTTCGCTTCGCTTCGCTTGGCTTCGCTTCGCTTCGCTTGGCTTTGCTTGGGTTTGCCTTGCTTTGCTTGGCTTCACTTTGTTTTGCTTGGCTTCGCTTTGCTTCGATTCGCTTGGCTTGGCTTGGCTTTGCTTGGCTGCGCTTGGCTTTGCTTGGCTTCGCTTGGCATCGCTTGCTTTGCTTGGCTTCGTTTGGCTTGGCTGGGCTTCGCTTGGCTTCGCTTCACTTGGCTTGGCTTTGCTTAGCTTGGCTTTGCTTTGCTTCGCTTGGCTTGGCTTGTCTTCGCTTCTCTTGGCTTCGCATGGCTACGCTTCGCTTCACTTGGATTCGCTTGGCTTCGCTTGGCATCGCTTGGCTTAGCTTGGCTTTGCTTGGCTTCACTTGGCTTGGCTTCGCTTGGCTTGGCTTCACTTCGCTTGGCTTTGCTTCGCTTCGCTTGGCTTTGCTTGGCTTTGCTTGGCTTCACCTTGCTTTGCTTGGCTTCGCTTTGCTTCGCTTGGCTTCACTTCGTTTTGCTTGGCTTTGCTTGGCTTCGCTTCGCTTCGGTTCGCTTGGGTTCGCTTGGGTTCGCTTGGCATCGCTCGGCTTTGCTTCACTTTTGCTTTGCTTCGCTTTACTTCGCTTGGCTTCACTTCGCTTGGCTTCGCTTTGCTTCGCTTCGCTTGGCTTGGCTTTGCTTGGATTCGCTTAGCTTCGCTTTGCTTCACTTCGCTTTGCTAGCATTCGCTTGGCTTCGCTTCGATTTGCTTGGCATCGCTTGGCTTTTCTTGGCTTCGCTTGGCTTGGCTTGGATTTCCTTGGATTCGCTTGGCTTCGCTTGGCTTCGCTTCGCTTTGCTTCACTGGGCTTTGCTTGGCTTCGCTTGGCTTCGCTTGGCCTGGCTTCGTTTTGCTTCGCTTCGCTTCTCTTTGCTTGGCTTCTCTTGGCTTCGCTTCGCTTCGCTTGGCTGGGATTTGCTTTTCTTGGCTTTGCTTGGCTTCGCTTCGTTTGGCTTCGCTTCGCTTCGCTTCGCTTCGCTTCGCTTGGCTTGGCTTCGCTTCGCTTGGGTTCGCTTGGGTTCGCTTGGGTTCGCTTGGCTTCGCTTCGATTTGCTTCGCTTCGCTTCGCTTGGCTTGACTTGGCTTGGCTTCGCTTGGCTTTGATTGGCTTCGCTTCGCTTGGCTTTGCTTGGCTTTGCTTTGCTTTGCTTGGCTTTGCTTGGCTTCGCTTTGCTTCGCTTGGCTTCGCTTGGCTTCACTTTGCTTCGCTTTGCTTCGCTTGGCTTCGCTTGGCTTCGCTTGGCTTCGTTTCGCATGGCTTGGCTTGGCTTTGCTTGGATTCGCTTGGCTTGGCTTGGCTTTGCTTTGCTTTACTTGGCTTTGCTTGGCTTCGCTTGGCTTCGCTTGGCTTGGCGTCGCTTCGCTTGGCTTCGCTTGGCTTCACTTGGCTTCGCTTCACTTCGCTTGGCTTTGCTTCGCTTTACTTGGCTTTGCTTTGTTCGCTTGGCTTGGCTTTGTTTCGCTTCACTTGTCTTCGCTTCGCTTCGCTTGGCTTGGCTTGGCTTCGCTTCGCTTGGCTTGGCTTGGCTTCGCTTGGCTTGGCTTGGCTTGGCTTGGCTTTGCTTGGCTTTGCTTTGCTTCGCTTGGCTTTGCTTGGCTTCGCTTTGCTTCGCTTGGCTTCGCTTTGCTTCGCTTGGCTTCGCTTGGCTTCACTTTGCTTCACTTTGCTTCGCTTTGCTTCGCTTGGCTTCGCTTCCCTTCGCTTGGCTTTGCTTCGCTTCACTTGGCTTTGCTTCGCTTCACTTTGCATGGCTTGGCTTCGCTTCGCTTGGCTTCGCTTGGCTTCGCTTGGCATCGCTTGGCTTTGCTTGGCTTTGCTTGGCTTCGCATGTTTTCGCTTGGCTTCACTTGGCTTCGCTTGGCTTCGCTTCGATTCGCTTGGCATCACTTGGCTTTTGCTTCGCTTTGCTTCGCTTTGCTTGGCTTCGCTTGGATTTCCTTGGATTTGCTTGGCTTGGCTTGGCTTGGCTTTGTTTTGCTTCGCTTCGCTTCGCTTCGCTTCGCTTCGCTTCGCTTTTCTTCGCTTCGCTTCTCTTCGCTTGGCTTCACTTGGCTTCGCTTTGCTTCCCTTGGCTTGGCTTTGCTTTGCTTGGCTTTGCTCGGCTTCGCTTCGCTTGGCTTTGCTTGGCTTCGCTTGGCTTGGCTTCGCTTGGCTTCGCTTTGCTTGGGTTCGCTTAGCTTCGCTTGGCTTCGCTTCGATTTGCTTCGCTTCGCTTGGCTTGACTTGGCTTGGCTTCGCTTGGCTTTGATTGGCTTCGCTTCGCTTGGCTTTGCTTGGCTTTGCTTCGCTTTGCTTGGCTTCGCTTGGCTTTGCTTTGCTTCTCTTGGCTTCACTTTGCTTCGCTTGGCTTCGCTTTGCTTCGCTTGGCTTCGCTTTGCTTCGCTTCGCTTTGATTGGCTTCGCTTTGCTTGGCTTCGCTTGGCTTCGCTTCATTTTGCTTGGCTTCGCTTCGCTTTGCTTGGCTTTGCTTCGTTTTGCTTGGCTTTGCTTCCCTTCGTTTGGCTTCGCTTGGCTTCACTTGGCTTTGCTTGGCTTCGCTTGGCTTTGCTTGGCTTCACTTCCCTTTGCTTGGCTTCGCTTCCCTTTGCTTGGCTTCGCTTGGCTTTGCGTGGCTTTGCTTCGCTTTGCTTGGCTTTGCTTCGCTTCGCTTCGCTTCTCTTCGCTTCGCTTGGCTTCGCTTGGCTTCGCTTCGCGTTGCCTCTTCTCTCGCCCGGTAGGCCTCCTCTTTCGCCCGGTGCTCCTGCACCCTCCCCCGGTAGGCCACCTCTCTCGCCCGGTAGGCCTCCTCTCTCACCCTGTAGGCCTCTTCTCTCACCGGGTAGGCCTCATCTCGCGGCCAGTAGGCCTCCTCTCTCGCCCAGTAGACCTCCTCTCTCGCCCGGTAGGCCTCCTCTCTCGCCCAGCAGGCCTCCTCTGCCGCCTGGTAGGCCTCCTCTCTCGCCCGGTAGGCCTCATCTATCGCCCGGTAGGCCTCCTCTCTTGTCCGGCAGGCGTTCTCTCTTGCCCGATAGGCCTCTCCTCTCACTCGGTAGGCCTCCTCTGTCGCCCAATAGCCCTCTTCTCTCTCCTGGTAGACCTCCACCCTCGCCCGGTAGGCCTGCTCCATGGCCTGGTAGGCCTCCTCCCTCGCCTGGTAGGCATCCTCTCACACCCGGTAGGCCTCATCTCTCGCCCGGTAGGCCTCCTCTCTCGCCCGGTAGGCCTGCTCCATAGCCTGGTAGGCCTGCTCAATCGCCTGGTAGGCCTGCTCAATCGCCCAGTAAGCCTCTTCTCCCGCCCAGTAGGCCTCCTCCATTGCCCGGTAGGCCTCCTCCCTCGCCCGGTATGCCTTTTCTATCGCCCTAGTAGGCCTCCTCTCTTGCCTGGTAGGCCTCCTCTCTCGCCCGGTAGGCCTCCTCTCTCACCCGGTAGGCCTCCTCACTCAAACGGTAGGCCTCCTCTATCGCCCGGTAGGACTGCTCTATCTCCCGGTAGGCCTCCTCTCTCGCCCGTTAATCCTCCTCTCTCGCCCGGTAGTCCTCTCTCGCTCGGTAGGCCTCCTCTCTCGCCCAGTAGTCCTCCTCTCTTGTCTGGTAGGCCTCCTCTCTCGCCCGGTAGGTCTCCTCTCTCGCCAGGTAGTCCTAATCTCTCGCCCAGTAGGACCCCTCTCTCGCCCAGTAGGCCTCCTTTCTTGCCCTCGCCCGGTAGGCCTGCTCTCTCGCCTGTAGGCCTGGTCTCTCGCCCTGTAGGCCTCCTCCCGGCTCGGCAGGCCTCCTCTCTCGCCCGATAGGCCTCCTCTCCCGCCTGGTAGAACTCCTCTCTCGCCCGGTAGGCCTCCTCTTTCGCCCGATATGCCTCCACCCTCGCCCGGTAGGCCTCCTCTCTTGCCCGGTAGGCTTCCCCTCTCGCCCAGTAGGCCTCTTCTCTCGCCGGGTAGGCCTCCTCTCTCGCCACGTACACCTCCTCTCTCACCCAGCAGGCCTCCTCTCTCGTGTGGTAGGCCTCCTCCATAGCCTAGTAGGCCTCCTCTCTCGCCGGTAGGCATCCTCTCTCGCGTAGTAGGCCTTCTCTCCCTCTCGGTAGGCATCTTCTCTCGCCCCGTAGGTCTCCTCTCTCACTCGGTAAGCCTCCTCTCTCGCCTGCTAGGCCTCCTCTCTAGCCCGGTAGGCCCCCTCTTTTGCCCGGTATGCCTCCACCCTCGCCTGGTAGGCCTCCTCTCTCGCCTGGTAGGCCTCCTCTCTCGCCCAGTAGGCCTCTTCTCTCGCGAGGTAGGCCTCCTCTCTCGGGCAGCAGGCCTCCTCTCTCGTCCAGTAGGTCTTTTCTCTCGGCCGGTAGGCCTCTTCTCTTGCCGAGTAGGCCTCCTCTCTCGCTCGGTAGGCCTCCTCTCTCGCCCAGTAGGCCTCTTCTCTCACTCGGTAGGCCTCCTCTCTCCCCCAGTAGGTCTCATCTCTCGCTCGGTAGGCCTCCTCTCTCGCCGGGTAGGCCTCCTCTCTCGCTCGGTAGACCTCCTCTCTCGCCTGGTAGGCCTCCTCTCTCGCCCCGTAGGCCTCCTCTCTCGCTCGGTAGGCCTGCTCTCTCGCCCGGTAGGCCACCTTTTACGCACGGTAGGCCCCCTCTCTCGCCCGGTAGGCCTCCTCTCTCGCCTTATAGGCCTCCTCTCTCGCCTGATAGGCCTCCTCTCTCGCCCAGTAGTCGTCCTCTCTTGCCTAGTAGGACTCCTCTCACGCCTGGTAGTCCTCCTCTCTCGCCTGGTAGGCCTGCTCTCTCGCCCAGTAGGCCTCCGCTCTCGCCCGGTAGGCCTGCTCCATCGCCCAGTAGGCGTCCTCTATCGCTTGGTACGCCTCCTCTCTCGCCAGGTAGTCCTCCTCTCTAGCCCGGTAGGACCTCTCTCTCGCCCAGTAGGCCTCCTTTCTTGCCCTCGCCCGGTAGGCCTGCTCTCTCGCCTGTAGGCCTCCTCCAGGCTCGGCAGGCCTCCTCTCTTGCCCGGTAGGCCTCCTCTCCCGCCCGGTAGGCCTCCTCTCTCGCCCGGTAGGCCTCCTCTTTCGCCCGATACGCCTCCACCCTCGCCCGGTAGGCCTCCTCTCTTGCCCGGTAGGCCTCCTCTCTCGCCCAGTAGGCCTCTTCTCTCGCCGGGTAGGCCTCCTCTCTCGTCCAGTAGGCCTCCTCTCTCGCCCGGTAGGTCTCCTCTCTTGCCAGGTACGCCTCCTCTCTCGCCCAATGGGCCTCCTCTCTCGTCTGGTAGGCCTCCTCCATAGCCCGGTAGGTATCCTCTCTTGTCCGGTAGGCCTCCTCTCTTGCCCAGTAGGCCTCCTCTCTCTCCCGGTAGGCCTCCTCTCTCGCCCGGTAGGCCTCTTCTCTCAACCGGTAGGCCTCCTCTCTCCCCCAGTAGGTCTCCTCTCTCGCTCGGTAGGCCTCCTCTCTCGCCCGGTAGGCCTCCTGTCTCTCTCGGTAGGCCTCCTCTTTCGCTCGGTACGCCTCTTCACTCGCCCGGTACATCTCCTCTCTCCCCTGGTAGGCCTCCTCTCTTGCTCGGTAGGCCTCCTCTCTCGCCCGGTAGGTTTCCTCTCTCGCCCCGTAAGCCTCCTCTCTCACCCGGTAGGCCTCCTCTTTCGCCCAGTAGGCCCCCTCTCTCGCCCGGTAGGCCTCCTCCCTCGCCTGATAGGCCTCCTCTCTCGCCCGGTAGTCCTCCTCTCTCGCCCAGTAGGACTCCTCTCACGCCTGGTAGGCCTCCTCTCTCGCCCGGTTGGCCTGCTCTCTCGCCCGGTAGGCCTCCTCTCTTGCCCGGTAGGCCTGCTCCATTGCCCGGTAGGCATACTCTCTCGCTTGGTACACCTCCTCTCTCGCCCGGTAGGCTTCCTCTTTCACTCGGTATGCCTCCTCTCTCGCCCGGTAGGATTCCTCTCTCGCCCGGTAGGCCTCCTCTCTTGCCCTCGCCCAGTAGCCCTGCTCTCTCGTCCGGTAGGCCTCCTCTCTCGCCTTGTAGGCCTGCTCCATCGCCCGGTAGGCGTCCTCTCTCGCCCAGTAGCCCTCCTCTCTCACCGGGTAGGCCTCCTCTCTCGCCCGGTAGGCTTCCACTTTAGCCCGGTACGCCTCCTCTCTCGCCCGGTAGGCCTCCTCTCTCGCCCGGTAGGCGTTTTCTCTCGCCCGGTAGGCCTCCACTTTCGCCCGGTACGCCTCCACCCTCGCCTGGTAGGCCTCCTCTCTATCCTGGTAAGCCTCCTCTCTCACCTTGTAGGCCACTTCTCTCGCCAGGTAGGCCTTCTCTCGCCAGGTAGGCCAGCAGGCCTCCTCACTCACCCGGTAGGTCTCCTCTCTCTCCCCGAAGGCCTCCTCTCTCGCCCAGGTAGGCTTCCTCTCTCAACCAGTCGGCCTCCTCTCTCGCTAGGTAGGCCCCCTCTCTCGCTTGGTAAGCCTCTTCTCTCGCCCGATAGGCCTACTCTTTCCCCAGGTACACCTCCTCTCTCGCCCCGTAGGCCTCCTCTCTCGGCCAGTGGGCCTCTTCTCTCGCCCGATAGATATCCTCTCTCGCTCGGTAGGCCTCCTCTCTCGCCCGGTAGGCCTCCTCTCTAGCCCGGTAGTCCTCCTCTCTCGCCTAGTAGGACTTCTCTCTCGCTCGGTAGGCCTCCTCTCTTGCCCTCACCCGGTAGGCCTGCTCTCTGGGTACATGGGGTGTATGGGTGCATGGGGTGCATGGGTGCATGGGTGCATGGGTGCATGGGGTGCATGGGTGCATGTGGTGCATCCAGTGCATGGAGTGCGTGGGGTGCATGGGTGCCTGGGGTGCATGGGGTACATGGGAGCATGGGTGGATCGGGTGCATGGGGTGCATGGGTGCATGGGTGCATGGTGTGCATGGAGTGCATGGGGTGCATGGGGTACATGGGGTGCATGGGTGCATGTCTTGCATGGAGTGCATGGGTGCATGGGGTGCATGGGGTGCATGGGGTACATGGGAGCATGGGTTTATGGGGTGCATTCGGTGCATGTCTGCATGGGGTTCAGGGGTGGACAGGGTGCATGGGTGCATGGAGTGCATGGGGTGCACGGGTGCATGGGGTGCATGGGTGAATGGGTGCATGGGCTGCACGGGGTGCATGCATGCATGGGGTGCATGGGGTGCATGGGGTGCATTGGGTGCATGGGGTGCATGGGGTGCATGGGGTGCATGGGGTGCATGGGTGCATGGGTGCATGGGGTGCATTGGTGCATGGGTGCATGGGGTGCATGGGGTGCATGGGGTGCATGGGGTGCATGGGGTGCATGGGGTGCATTGGGTGCATGGGGTGCATGGGGTGCATGGGGTGCATGGGGTGCATGGGGTGCATGGGTGCATGGGTGCATGGGGTGCATGGGTGCATGTGGTGCATCCAGTGCATGGAGTGCGTGGGGTGCATGGGTGCCTGGGGTGTCAAACATGAGTATTTGTTATGTTTGTATAGACTGTATAGGGTAGCCTCTTAGAGGGTACAACGCTTAGGTATATTTGTGTGTACTCTCACTCTATCAAACACTTCTTCAATTTCTGATATGGTATCACGCGTAGGTAGGATCCCCCCCACCTCCCGCTTCCGCTCGCCTCCTAGCCCCGTAGCGCCCCTTCCTGGGCCCCGTAGCGCCCCTGTAGCGCCCCTCCTGGGCCCCGTCGCGCCCTCCCTGGGCCCTGTAGCGCCCCTCCTGGGCCCCGTAGCGCCCCTCCTGGGCCCCGTCGCGCCCTTCCTGGGCCCTCTAGCGCCCCTCCTGGGCCCCGTCGCGCCCCTCCCAGGCCCCGTCGCGCCCCTCCTGGGCTCCGTAGCGCCCCTCCTGGGCCCCGTCGCGCCCCTCCTGGGCCCCGTAGCGCCCCTCCTGGGCCCCGTCGCGCCCTTCCTGGGCCCTCTAGCGCCCCTCCTGGGCCCCGTCGCGCCCCTCCCAGGCCCCGTCGCGCCCCTCCTGGGCTCCGTAGCGCCCCTCCTGGGCCCCGTCGCGCCCCTCCTGGGCCCCGTAGCGCCCCTCCTGGGCCCCGTCGCGCCCTCCCTAGGCCCTGTAGCGCTCCTCCTGGGCCCCGTCGCGCCCCTCCCAGGCCCCGTAGCGCCCCTCCTGGGCCTCGTCGCGCCCCTCCTGGGCTTTGTAGCGCCCCTTCTGGGCCTCGTCGCGCCCCTCCTGGGCCCCTGTAGCGCCCCTCCTGGGCCCCCCCCGTCGTGCCCCTCCTGGGCCCCGTAGCGCCCCTCCTGGGCCCCGTCCGCCCTCAGGCCCCGTCGCGCTCGCCCGGCCCAGTCGCTCCTGCCCGGCCCCGTCGCACCCTGCCCGGCCCCGTCGCAGCCGCCCGGCCCGTCGCACCCGCCCGGCCGCCGTTCCGCTCGCCCGGCCTCGTCGCAGCGGCCCGGCCCTGTCGCACCCGCCCGGCCCCGTCGCCCCTGCCCAGCCCCGTCGCGCTCGCTCGGCCCCGACACCCCGGCCCGGCCCTGTCGCACCAGCCCGGCCCCGTCGCGCCCGCCCGGCCCCGTCGCGCCCGCCCGGCCCCGTCGCCCTCGCCCGGCCCTGTTGCACCTGCCCGGCCCCGCTGCCCCGGCCCCGTCCTCCTCACTGGTACGGTTCCCCCCCACCCCGCCCTGCACTGCCCTGCGCCGTACTGCCCCGCACCACACTGTACTGCCTTACACCGCACTGCACCGCCCTGCACCGCACTACACCGCATTGCACCGCACTGCATCGCACTGCACCGCACTGCACCGCCCTTCATCGCACTGTACCGCACTGCACCGCACTCCACCTAGCTGCACTGCCCTGCACCGCACTGGACTGTTCCTGATGGCGGCGGAGCTTCGCTTCGACGCTGAAGGTCAGCCCCTAGAGTTCGAGGCGTGGCTTGCCGACCTCCGCCGCCAACTCACTGGCCAGCGGCAGGATGGTGAACCGCTTTCTGCACATCTTGACGGTACGCTTCCCTGCCCAGACCCCCCTGCTATTCTGCCCGCTGACCCCACACCCACTGAGCGTGAGTCTACTGCTGCCACTGCCCGTGCGCGCTCTGTCTGGCTTTCTCGCGATGCTGTCGCCCAGCTTGCCATTAGCAACGCCCTCCCCCCGTCCAAGCGTCCTCGCTTTAGGTCCCTCACTACTGCTCAGGCATACTTAGATGCTGTCATCAAGCGCTATTCCACCCCTCCGGCTGCCTCGGTGGGTCGCCTGATCCTCCCGATGCTCTTTCATGACCTTGCCTCTTTCCCCACTGTCTCTGACCTCGCTGCCCACCTGCGCTCGATAGAGGAGACCTGGCGCGCCGCCTGCACTGACGCACAGCTTAGCGCCCACCAGCCGCCCATTACCTCTACCCTCTACCTGCTTGCCACCCGCCTCCCTGACCGCCTTGCTGTCGCCCGCCGCTGCGCCGCTGCAGACCCTGCACCTGGACGTCTGGGGCCCCGCCCCCGTCCCTGGGCCGCGTCGAGAGCGCTACTTCCTTGTGCTCGTCGACGACTTCACTCGCTACACCACAGTCTTTCCCCTGGAGTGCAAGGCTGACGTGCCTGGCGCTCTCATCCCCTGGCTTGTCTCTGCGCGTGTCCACCGCGGTCTCCCTGTCTTGCGTCTTCACTCAGACCGTGGTGGCGAGTTTGCCTCAGGTGTCCTTGGTCGCTTTTGTCGTGCGGAGGGCATCACCCAGACGTTCACCCTACCGGACTCCCCACAGCAGAATGGGGTCGCTGAGCGACGCATCGGTTTGGTCATGGAGGTGGCTCGCACCTCCATGATCCATGCCGGTGCACCCCATTTTCTGTGGCCGTTCGCTGTGCGCTACGCTTCTCACTAGCTTAACCTGTGGCCGCACTCTCAGCAGCCGCAGGTTTCGCCGACCCGTCTGTGGACTGGGTCTCCTGGTGACGCGTCTGCGTTCCACGTCTGGGGCTGCCTTGCTCACGTTCGTGCCTCCGGCACAGACAAGCTCACTGCCCGCACCCTTCCCTGCGTCTTCCTCGGTTTTCCCCTTGACGCGTCCGACTGGCACTTTTACCACCCGCCGTCTCACCGCTTCTTTCACTCTCGTGACGTCACCTTTGACGAGTCCGTCTCCTACTACCGTCGCTTCCCCCACCGTGGTCCCCCGGTTACCCCCCCCCTGTTCCTGGTCCCTCCTTCCCCGGTAGTCCCTGCCCCTCCTCCTCCTCCTCCCCGTCCCGCCCCCTCTGGTGTGTCCCACGTCACCCCCCTTCCGTCGGTGGACCCGGTTGAGGAGTCTTCTGACTCTGGTGGCCCTCCTGTGCAGTCCTCGCCAGCCACCCCTTCCCTGGCGTCCCCTCCCCAGTCCCCTCCTCCACCGCCTCTGCCGCCGCTGCAGCCGTTGTTGTCGCCGCCGCCGCCGCCGCCGCCGTCGCAGCACCCGTTCGCTGACTCTGGGGGTGCTCGTCCCGGTAGCCCTGGGGGTGGTCCCTCTGGGGGTGCTGGTGTGGAGAGTGCCGGGGGTAGCCGAGGGGCAGCTTGCGGTCCCGGTGTCGCTGTTGTGCCGCCGCAGCAGCAGTCCCCGCCGGTGTCAGCCCTTCGCCTGCTCGGCCTGCCGTCCCCCGACCCTGCGTCGGTTCCTCCCCGACCGTCTCCTCCTCTTCCTGTCTACGGCCCTGTTTTCCCTCCGCCGGACTCGTCCCCGGCCCGTCTCCCCCATCGTTCCCCTCCTGTGTCCCCTCCTCTGTCTCCTGACCCGACTCCTCCGTCGCACGTCTGGTCTCACCGTCCCTCCCGTGCTCGTCCTGCCTCGCCTGTCCTGCGCTCCCACCCTATGTTGCTTCGTTCCCACGCGTCTCGTCCTCCCCTTCTGCCGTCGCCTCCTCCGTCCTCCCTTGTTGTTGCACCTCCCCCGCTGTCTGACTACCTTCGTGCCGCTCGTCCTCTTGTTCCTCGCGTCCTTGCCTCTCTCGTTACCGACCCGTCTGTTCCGGCCTCGTGCCTTGACGCCCTTGTCGCTGCTGTCGCTGACTTCGCCTCTACCCGCCGCCTTGACTACGCCTCTGCTCTGGTCTCTGACCCGGCCTGTCCTCCGTCTGTCGGGGGTGCTCCTGCCCTTGGCAGTGACGTCCTGGAGGACCGCCAGTTCGAGCTTGCTTTCCTCTCCGAGGCTGCTCCCCATCTCTGTTCCATGCTGCTAGTCCCTGAGGGTGACCCAGACGCTTTCGACATCCCGACCCCTCGCACTTACGCTGAGGCGACTTCGGGACCCTGGGCCTCGCAGTGGATAGCTGCCATGGAGCAGGAGATGGCATCTTGGAGATCCACCGGCACCTTCGTCGACGCAGTTCCCCCGCCTGGGGTGAACGTAGTCGATGGCCGCTGGCTCTTCAAGGTGAAGCGCCCTCCTGGAGAGCCGCCTGTGTTCAAGGCGCGCTATGTGGCTAGAGGCTTCAGTCAGCGCGAGGGGGTGGATTTCTTCTAGACCTTCGCTCCGACCCCGAAGATGACTACTCTTCGGGTTCTGTTACACCTAGCTGCTCAGCGTGACTACGAGCTTCACTCCCTCGACTTCTCCACTGCCTTCCTTCAGGGCAGCCTACACGAGCAGGTCTACCTGCGGCGCCCTCAGGGCTTTACTGGCACCTTCCCTCCTGGGACCCAGTGGCTCCTGCGGCGCCCCGTCTACGGCCTGCGCCAGGCTCCCCGTGAGTGGCACGACACTCTCCGTGCTACGCGTGCTGACCTGCAGTTCTTTCCGTCTTCTGCAGGCCCTTCACTCTTCGTTCGTGCTGGCCAGACTCCGTTCTACATCCTTGTTTACGTCGACGACCTGGTCTTTGCCACAGCAGACAGGGACGCACTGGCCTCCGTGAAGGCAGAGCTGCTGAAGAGACACACCTGCACTGACCTTGGAGAACTGCGCCGTTACCTTGGCTTGCAGATCTCCAGGGACAGAGCTGCGCGCACCATCACCCTGACCCAGTCACACTTGGTGCGCCAGGTCCTTCAGAGGTTCAGCCTTCAGTTCTCCTCTGCACAGCCCACCCCTCTGCCTGTAGACCACAGGCTCTTCGCTCCAGTGTCTGAGGAGTTGGTAGAGCCCAGCGGCCCCTACGCAGAGCTGGTGGGTTGCCTCATGTACCTGATGACTTGCACTCGCCCAGATCTCGCATACCCTCTCAGCATCCTGGCTCGCTTTGTGGCCACAGGCAGACACCGACCGCAGCACTGGTCTGCCGCTAAGAGGGTTCTGCGTTATCTTGCTAGTACATCGGGCATGGGGTTAGTGCTAGGAGGACGCAGACCAGTGGTCCTTACTGGACACATAGACGCTTCGTGGGCAGACGACGCTGAGACACTCCGGTCTACCCAGGGCTACTGCTTCAGCCTTGGCTCAGGTGCCGTCTCGTGGAGAGCTACCCGCTCCTCGTCTGTTGCGCAGTCCAGCTGTGAGGCTGAGATCTACGCTGATGCCATGGCGGCACAGGAGCTCCGCTGGCTGACCTTCTTGCTCACTGACTTAGGTGAGCGGCCTAGCTCTGCCCGGGTCCTGTTCGCTGACAACAGGGCCATGATCCTCCTGTGCCAGGAGCCTCGACTCGAGGGCAGAGCGAAGCACATTCAGCTGCGGTACTTCCTCCTGCGTGAGCTACAGCAGCGTCGTCAGGCTCGCGTAGTACACTTGGCCTCAGGTGCCAACACGGCTGATATCTTTACGAAGGCGCTTGCGCCTAAAGATCATCAGCGGCACTGTGTACAGCTTGGTCTAGTTCCTGTAGCCTCTCACTTGCTAGGACCTTGACTTTGTACTGTCCTTTATATGTATACTCAGACTGGACTTGTGTCCTCTCCCAGTGGCTGGACTAGTAGTGTCGCCCTGCTCTTGTTCTTGCCTTGTCTGTGCTCCTTCTGACTGGTCTCTCAGACCCTTGTCTCAGAGGTTGGACTAGTAGTGCCGCCCTGAGCTGTTTGTTTAGGACACTCCCCTATGCAGTCTAGGGGGTGTGTCAAACATGTGTATTTGTTATGTTTGTATAGACTGTATAGGGTAGCCTCTTAGAGGGTACAACGCTTACGTATATTTGTGTGTACTCTCACTCTATCAAACACTTCTTCAATTTCTGATATGGGGTGCATGGGGTACATGGGAGCATGGGTGGATCGGGTGCATGGGGTGCATGGGTGCATGGTGTGCATGGAGTGCATGGGGTGCATGGGGTACACGGGGTGGCATGGTGTGCATGGGTGCATGTCTTGCATGGAGTGCATGGGGTGCATGAGGTGCATGGGGTACATGGGAGCATGGGTTTATGGGGTGCATTGGGTGCATGTCTGCATGGGGTACAGGGGTGGACGGGGTGCATGGGTGCATGGAGTGCATGGGGTGCACGGGTGCATGGGGTGCATGGGTGAATGGGTGCATTGGCTGCACGGGGTGCACGCGTGCATGGGGTGCATGGGGTGCATGGGGTGCATGGGTGCATGGGGTGCATGGGTGCATGGGGTGCATGGTGTGCAGGGGTGCATGTGGTGCATGGAGTGCATGGGTTCATGGGGTGCATGGGTGCATGGGTGGATGGGTGCATGGGGTGCATGGTGTGCAGGGGTGCATGTGGTGCATGGAGTGCATGGGTTCATGGGGTGCATGGGTGCATGGGTGGATGGGTGCATGGGGTGCATGGGTGGGTGCATGGGTGGATGGGGTTCATGGGTGCATGGGTGCATGGGTGCATGGGGTGCATGGGGTGCATGGGGTGCATGGGGTGCATTGGGTGCATGGGGTGCATGGGGTACATGGGTGCATGGGTGCATGGGGTGCATTGGTGCAGGGGTGCATGGGGTGCATGGGGTGCATGGGGTGCATGGGGTGCATGGGGTGCATGGGGTGCATGGGGTACATGGGAACATGGGTGGATCGGGTGCATGGGGTGCATGGGTGCATGGGTGCATGGTGTGCATGGAGTGCATGGGGTGCATGGGGTACACGGGGTGCATGGTGTGCATGGGTGCATGTCGTGCATGGAGTGCATGGGGTGCATGGGGTGCATGGGGTACATGGGAGCATGGGTTTATGGGGTGCCTTGGGTGCATGTCTGCATGTGGTTCAGGGGTTGACGGGGTGCATGGGGTGCATGCTGTGCATGGGGTGGATGGTTGTATGGGTTGCATTGGGTGCATGGTGTGGATGGGGTGCATGGGGTGCATGGGTGCATGGGGTGTATGGCTGCATGGCTGCATGGCTGCATGGGTGCATGGGGTGCATGGGTTTACTGGATGCATGGGGTGCATGGGTGGATGGGTGCATGGGGTGCATGGGATGCATAGGTGCATGGGTGCATGGGGTGCATGGGTGCATGGGGTGCATGGGCTGCGTGGGTGCATGGGGTGCATGGGTCCATGGGGTGCATGGGTGCATGGAGTGCATGGGTGCATGGGGTGCATGGGTGCATGGGGTGCAAGCGGTGTATGGGTGCATGGGTGCATGGGTGCATGGTTGCATGGGGTGCATGGGGTGCATGGGGTGCATGGGGTGCAGGGGTGCATGGGTGCACGGGGTGCATGAGTGCATGGGGTGCATGGGTGCATCGGGTGCATGGGTGCATGGGTGCATGGGGTGCACGGGGCGCATGGGGTGCATGGGGTGCATGGGGTGCATGGTGTGCATGGGTGCATGGGGGGCATGGGTGCATGGGGTGCATGGGTGCATGGGGTGCATGGGTGCGTGGAGTGCATGGGGTGAATGGGGTGCATGGGGTGCATGGGTGCATGGGTGCATGGGTGCATGGGTGTATGGGTGTATGGGGTGCATTGGGTGCATGGTGTGGATGGGGTGCATGGGGTGCATGGGTGCATGGGGTGCATGGCTGCATGGCTGCATGGCTGCATGGGTACATGGGGTGCATGGGTTTACCGGATGCATGGGGTGCATGGGTGCATGGGAGCATGGGGAGCATGGGATGCATAGGTGCATGGGTGCATGGGGTGCATGGGTGCATGGGGTGCATGGGGTGCGTGGGTGCATGGGGTGCATGGGTCCATGTGGTGCACGGGTGCATGGGGTGCATGGGTGCATGGGTGCAAGGGGTGTATGGGTGCATGGGTGAATGGGGTGCATTGGTGCATGGGTGCATGGTGCATGGGTGCATGGGGTGCATGTGGCGCATGGGGTGCATGGGGTGCATGGGGTGCATGGGGTGCATTGGTGCATGGGTGCATGGGTGCATGGGTGCATGGGTGCATGGGGTGCATGGGGCGCATGGGGTGCATGGGGTGCATGGGGTGCATGGTGTGCATGGGTGCATGGGGGCATGGGTGCATGGGGTGCATGGGTGCATGGGGTGCATGGGTGCGTGGAGTGCATGGGGTGAATGGGGTGCATGGGGTGCATGGGTGCATGGGGTGCATGGGTGTATGGGTGTATGGGGTGCATTGGGTGCATGGCGTAGATGGGGTGCATGGGGTGCATGGGTGCATGGGTGCATGGGGTGCATTGTTGAATCTCGTGCATGCAGTGCATGGGGTTCACGGGGTGCATGGGGTGCATGGGTGCATGGTGGATGGATTTCTTGGGTGCATGTCTGCATGCGGTGCAGGGGTGGATGGGGTGCATGGGTGCATGGAGTGCATGGGGTGCATGATGAATGGGTGCATGGGCTACACAGGGTGCGTGCGTGCATGGGGTGCATGGGGTGCATGGGTGCATGGGGTGCATGGGTGCATCGGTTGCATGGGTGCATGGTGTGCATGGAGTGCATGGGGTGCATGGGGTGCATGGGGTGCATGGGTGCATGTGGTGCATCGGGTGCATGGAGTGCGTGGGGTGCATGGGTGCCTGGGGTGCATGAGGTACAGGGGAGCATGGGTGGATAAGGTGCATGGGGTGCATTGGTTGAATGGTGTGCATGGAGTGCATGGGGTGTATGGGGTGTACGGGGTGCATGGTGCGCATGGGTGCATGTCGTGCATGGAGTGCATCGGGTGCATGGGGTGCATGGGGTACATGGGAGCATGGGTTTATGGGTTGCATTGGGTGCATGTCTGAATGGGGTGCAGGTGTGGACGGGATGCATGGGTGCATGGAGTGCATGTGGTGCGCTGGTGCCATGGCGGCACAGGAGCTCCGCTGGCTGACCTTCTTGCTCGCTGACTTAGGTGAGCGGCCTAGCTCTGCCCCGGTCCTGTACGCTGACAACAAAGCCATGATCCTCCTGTGCCAGGAGCCTCGGCTCGAGGGCAGAGCGAAGCACATCCAGCTGCGGTACTTCCTCCTGCGTGAGCTCCAGCAGCGCCGCCAGGCGCGCGTAGTACACTTGGCCTCCGGTGCCAACACAGCTGATATCTTTACGAAGGCGCTTGCGCCTAAAGATCATCAGCGGCACTGTGTACAGCTAGGTATCGTTCCTGTAGCCTCTCACTTGCTAGGGCCTTGACTTTGTACTGTCCTTTATATATATATTTTACCCTGATTGGCCTTGTGGCCTCTCCCAGTGGCTGGACTAGTAGTGCCGCCCTGGTCTTGCTCTTGTCTTGTCTATACTCCTTTGACTGGTCTTTAGACCCTTGTCTCAGAGGCAGGACTAGTAGTGCCGCCCTGAGCTGCTTCTTTCCCTGTTAGGCACAGCCCCTATATAGTCAAAGGGGTGTGTCAAATGTAACTTAGGTCGTTACTGTAGACAATACTGGATTGTGCCTTAGAGAGTACAACACCCTTGTCTATATACCCTTGTACTCACACATTCTAGTTCATTTATTCTTTCTGGTATTTTCTTCATTACAAGACGTAATCTTGCATGTTGCCGGGCGGGCTACCACATCCTGGTGCAGGCCTTGACGCACATTGGCCAATCCAGGGCCATCCATTGCCGAGCAGATGGTTCTGCTGCAAGAAGCAGGAGGGGCGCAACACACCCATGCCCCTACCTTGTGCACCTTGCAGATTGATCCCATCAGCACCATGTGTGCAGGCATGCATGCAACCATGCCCGCACCCGTGGCTGGGCTGCAAGCAACAAGAGGCATGCGGCCCACATCTCATGATCACCACCATGAGCCTCCACACCCACCCACCACCCTCTTGGCAGGGCTCTCTAGGCTCAACCACCCCCTCACATGGCACACCATGGGATGATGCACCAAGGGATGACACACCCATGGGGCACACGGTTCACCATGGGATGATACACCCTACAGAACAAGCACCATCACGGTCACCAGTGAAGGTCGAAAGTAGTGGCGGTGGAGGGGCGGTATATCAGAGAGCGGGCGGAAACCCCCTGCCTGGGTCTCGGCTTACCCAGCGGGGGGTAAGCTGAAACCCACCGTCCATCACCAACCAATGAGGGCGGAACCCCCCAGGCTGGAGTCTCAGTTCAGCACTCCCCTGCCACATTGCAACACCACCAACACAACTCCCCACCACCACCTTCCATCACCACTTCCCACCGCCACCTTCCATCACCACTCCCCGCCACCACCGTGCATCACCACTCCCCCACCACCACCGTCCATCACCACTTCCCCACCACCACCGTCCATCACCACCTCCCCTCCATACCACCATCATCACCACCTCTCACCACAACCACGCCCTACTGCCCCATCCCAGTCCACCTCAAGTGGGTGTGTGGGTGCATGAGATGGGTGAGTGGCGCCGTGTGAAAGGATGAGCCCAGCCTCCCACCACTGCACCGTATCACTGGCAGATGAGGAGTGGTGATGGGGGTGGTGCTGGTGGGGAGTGGTGATGGGCGGTCAAATTGAAAGGTAGAGATGGTAGTGTGATCCGGAACAGAGAAGGTGAGAACCCCCTGGGTAAGCTGAGACCCAGGCAGGGGAAGGAGGTTCACAATACCAGAGCAAGGCAAGTGAGAGGCAAGAGAGAGGGGTTGAGAACCCCAGGTTAAGGCGAGCCTAAGGCAGAGGAGGGGGATTCCCCTGCCCCATGCTCGCATTGACCAGAGGGTTCCAACCCCCCTCCCCCCCCCTGCCCCTCGCTTGCCTTACCCAGGGTGCTCCAACCCCCTTCCCCTGCCTGGCTCTCAACATAGCCAGGGGGCTCTCACCACCCCTCTGCCAAATCCCAGCACCACCACAACCCCCTCTTTCACTGCCCATCACCTCTTCCCTCCACCATCACCACCAGCCCCAACACACCACCACCACCCCATCGCGTCATGATTCCTTCCCACCAGCACCAACACTACCCCTCCACACCACCACCACCACCACCAGCACCAGCACGACCCCTTCTCACCCGCACTACCACCACCCCTTCTCACCAGCACCGACACCACCCCTCCGCACCACCAGCACCACCCCTTCTCACCACCACCCCTCCACGCCACACCACCACCACCCCTTCTCACCAGCACCCCTCCACGTAACCACCAGCACCACCCCTACTCACCACCACCCTCCAAGCCACCACCAGCACCACCCCTTCTCACCACCACCCCTCCACGCCACCACCAGCACCACCCCTTCTCACCACCACCCCTCCACGCCACCACAAGCACCACCCCTTCTCACCACCACCCTTGAACGCCACCACCACCACCACCCCTCCACGCCACCACCACCAGCACCACCCCTTCTCACCAGCACCTCTCCACGCCATCACCAGCACCACCCCTTCTCACCTCCAACCCACCACCAGCTCCACCCCTTCTCACCCCCACCCCTCCACGCCACCAGTAGCACCAGCACGACCACACCCACCTCGCCCCACCCACCATCCCCTCGCCCGCAAGCAGCAGGAGCAGCATGCAGCACAGACCCCTTAGAAGCAGCACCGGCAGTACCCATTGCGTTGAGGCGCCAAGTGAGGCAGGAGGCAAGCACACGGTAAGCCCAAGATCCAATTACCCCTCACCGGCGTGGCAAGAGCTGGCACGAGACAGAACCATTCGGCCGCAATGGTTCTGCCATGGGCCCATTATGCATTAACGCGCGGGTATTGCGATTGGACACAGAGTGCTTGACACGTGTGCTTGCACTGCCTCACCCAACCCCCATTGCGTATAGTACTGAAGGTGCCGCCACCAGAAGCCTGCACCGCATGCCATCCCCCACCCTGCCCACCCTGCCCCACCCACCCACCTCCATCCCCTCCCCCACGCCTTCAGCTTACCTCACTTGCCACCGCCATGCACAGCCAAGGGATGCGAAGCTGCTGGGGGAAGGGAGGGGGGTGGGGGGTGTGAGCGACTTTCCTCTGCTCCCCTTCTTTCTCCAGGGCACCAAAGGGTGGGAGGCTGCTGGGGAGAAAGAGGAGGGGGTGTGAGCAAGCCTCCTCTGCTCCTCAACTTGCTCCAGGGCACCAAGGGGTGAGAAGCTGCTGGGGGAGGCAGGGAGGAAGAGGAGGGGAATGTGGGGAATGCCGCCATACCTGCACCTATACCACACCATACCTATACCATACCAATGTGGGCGGTGGCCCCTGGGCGGTGGAGGGTGGGCGGTGGGCGGTGGCTGGTGGGCGGTGAGCGGTGGGCGGTGGGCGGTGTGCGGTGTGCGGTGGGCGGTGGCTGGTGTGCGGTGTGCGGTGGGCGGTGTGCGGTGGGCGGTGTGCGTTGGGCAGTGTGCGGTGGGCGGTGGGCTGTGGGCGGTGGGCAGTGGGTGGTGGGCCGTGGGCGGTGGGCGGTGGGCGGTGTTCGTTGGGTGGTGTGGACCTTGGGCGGTGGGTGGTGGGCGGTGGACGGTGGGTGGTGGGCGGTGGACGGTGGGCGGTGGGCCGTGGGCGGTGGGCCGTGGGCAGTGGGCGGTGGGCCGTGGGCGGCGGGCCGGTGTTCGGTGGGCCGTGGGCGGTGGGCGGTGGGCGGTGGGCGGTGGCGGTGGACGGTGGGCGGTGGGCGGTGGGCGGTGGGCAGTGTACCGTGGGCGGTGGCCGGTAGCAGGTGGCCGGTGGGCGGTGGCCGGTGGGCGGTGAACGGTGGGCGGTGGGCGGAGGACGGTGGGCGGAGGGCGGTGGGCGGTGGAGGGTGGACGGTGGCCGGTGGGGGTTGGAGGGTGGGCGGTGGGCGGTGGCCGGTGGGGGTGGGCGGTGGGCGGTGTGCGGTGGGCGTGGGCGGTGTGCGGTGTGTGGTGGGCTGTGTGCGGTGGGCGGTGTGCTGTGGGCGGTGGGCGGTGGGCTGTGGGCGGTGGGTGGTGGGCGGTGGGCGATGGGCGATGGGCGGTGGCGGTGGGCGGTGGGCGGTGGGCGGTGGTCGGTGGGCCGTGGCCCGTGGGCGGTGGGCGGTGGACCGTGGGCGGTGGGCGGTGGACGGTGGGCGGTGGGCGGTCGACTGTGGGAGGTGGGCAGTGGGTGGTGGGCGGTGGGCTGTGGGCGGTGGGCGGTGGGCGGTGTGCGGTGGGCGGTGGGCGGTGGACCGTGGGCGGTGGCCGGTGGGCGGTGGCCGGTCGGCGGTGAACGGTGGGCGGTGGGCAGAGGACGGTGGGCAGAGGGCGGGGACGACGGGAGGTGGGCGCTGGAGGGTGGGCGATGGCCGGTGGAGGGTGGGCTGTGGGCGGTGGCGGTGGAGGGTGGACGGTGGCCGGTGGGGGTTGGAGGGTGGGCGGTGGGCGGTGGCCGGTGGGTGTGGGGCGGTGGGCGGGGTGCGGTGTGCGGTGGGCGGTGGCGGTGTGCGGTGGGCGGTGTCGGTGGGCGTGTGCGGTGGGCGGTGGCGGTGGGCTGTGGGCGGTGGGTGGGGGCGTGGGCGTGGGCGGTGGCGTGGTCGGTGGGCCGTGGCCCGTGGCGGTGGGCGTGTGGCCGTGGCGTGGCGGACGGTGGGCGTTGGCAGTCGACTGTGGGCGGTGGGCGTGGGTGGTGGGCGGTGGGCCGTGGCGGTGGCGGTGGGCGGTGTTCGGTCGGCGGTGGGCCGTGGGCGGTGTGCGGTGGGCGGTGGGCGGTGGCCGGTGGCGGTGAACGGTGGGCGGTGGGCAGAGGACGGTGGGCGGAGGGCGGTGGACGACGGGCGGTTGGCGGTGGAGGGTGGGCGATGGCCGGTGGAGGGTGGGTGGTGGGCGGTGGCGGTGGTGGTGGACTGTGGGCGATGGCCGGTGGCTGGTTGGCGGTGAACGGTGGGCGGTGGGCAGAGGACGGTGGGCGGAGGGCGGTGGACGATGGGCGTGTTAGGATTAAGGACGGAGTCTAGGTGAACTTAGGAGCTAGAATTACTCAAAATATATATCCGAAATTCTGGACAGAAAAGTCGTCTTCACAAGAAACGACGTCGACAAACAACTAGCCGTTGGAATGTCGCGAAACTTGGATATGTTGTAGCTCTTAATCTCAGCTACCGTTCCCAATTTGAATCATGTTGATTGATAAAGTATTCGCGACGCTATGGCTTTCGACGCACTAGGGGGTAAGCTGTAGGAGGAGAACTTAACTCAATCTCAAAGGTTCAATCAAAGTTCAAGAATCTCACAAGGAATTAGAAGGAGCAAGAGAAAGGTTGGGATAGGAAGAGAGGGATGAGAGGGAAGGTCCCAAGAGAGTCCCCAACCAAGGAAACCCCATAAGCACAAAGATTCCCTCCCTATAGGAACCTCAACTTTGACCTTTGTCCCTTCCCAACCAATCCATCCAAGTTGGCCACCCTTGCCAACCTAGCTTGGTTGTTCCCAACCTATTTGCAGCTGTTACAGTAGAGTGACAAGTTTCCCCAACCCCAAAGGTCCCAACTCCATATAAAGTCACCCCACAACTTCACTTAGTAACCGCCGCAATTGTAACGCAAGCTCATGAACTTTGAATCTTCATAGCTTTCGCGTTCTTGCTCCGATTGAAGCGATTCTTGTTGCGTCGGAAAGATCTTCTCAAGATCTATCATCACAAATACCTGCTCAAACAAAAATAATACAGAACACATTCCCAAACTCCAGAACACACACCACACAAATGCTTGCACATTCAAACCACACATGCAAGTTGAAAACATGGGATGGGAGGCAGACAGAATGTGATAGCATATGATGACATCACACAACAATCTCCCCCTCTGGCTGCCAACCATCATCCACCATACCACATCTCAAGCATGCATACTCAATGCACACTCATCCCAGCAAGCTTCATGCCCTTCCAATGATCCGCCTCCGCCAGACGCTTGGTGAAAATATCTGCTGCCTGCTGATGGGTCTTCACTATCTCCAGCCGCACCTCCTTATCAAGGAGTCTCCTCACCCAGTGCCACTTAGGCCTTATGTGTTTTGTCAGCCCATGCAGACAAGCATTCTTGGCGAGCTTCACAGCAGACT
>BQMB01000634.1:0-37352 GCA_027943415.1 Closterium sp. NIES-67 | reverse complement strand
CGGCGGCGTTCATCAGCACGATGACCACGGGTTTGCCCGTAGCCAGCAGCTCGCGCAACAGCGCGTCCTGGGCGCCCGGCAAGCCCAGATGCGTGCGACTGCGCGCTTCACCACTCTGGTTGGCGCTTTCGCCAAGCACGGCAACCACCACCTGGGCAGAGCGGGCAGCCTGGCGGATCGAGCACAAATCCTCGATTTGTTCGCTGTTGGGCGCAGTGCCGGGCAGGTAAGTCACCTCGGTGTCTGGGTCGACGGCGCTGCGAATGCCTTGCAGCACCGTGACTGAGTCCGCGGCCAGCCCCACCCCTGGCCATGGGCCGAGTGTGCTGTCGGCGTCTGTGGCCAGGCTGCCGACCACCAGCACCTTGCGCAGGCTCTTGGGCAACGGCAGCAGCGCATCGGTGTTTTTCAGCAGTACGATAGATTTTTGCGCGGCCTCCCGTGCCAAGGCACGGTGCTGCGGTGTGAGCAGATTAGCCCGTTGCCGGGCTTCATCGCTGTAGCGGTAGGGGTCGGCAAACAGCCCCAGGCGTTGCTTGGCCTTGAGCACGCGGCGCACCGCCTCGTCCACGGTGGCCAAAGACACCTGGCCCGCGCGCACCAGTGAGGGCAAGTACTGCCGGTAGGTCTGGCTGGCCATTTCAATGTCCACCCCGGCGGTGAACGCCAGCCGTGCCGCGTCGGCCGGCACAGCGATGATGCCATGCTGGTTCAGTTCCCAGATGGCGTTGTAATCACTGACGATCAGACCGTCGAACCGCCACTCGTCCCGCAGTACACCGGTCAGCAGCGCCTTGTGGCTGTGCAGAGGAGTTCCGGCCAACTCGTTGAACGACGGCATGATCCCGTCGACTCCGGCCGCCACCGCTGCGCGGAACGGCGGTAAATACACCTCGCGCAAGGTGCGCTCCGACAGGTCGGCGCCGTTGTAGTCGCGGCCGCCTTCCGCCGCGCCGTAGGTCACGAAGTGTTTGGCGGTCGTCAGCATCGAAGAATTGTCCGAGGGGCCTGCGCCATGAAACCCCCGGACCTTGGCCTCAGCCATCGCGGCACCGAGAAAGGGGTCTTCACCGGCGCCTTCCACCACACGCCCCCAGCGCGGGTCGCGGGCAATGTCGACCATGGGTGCAAAGGTCCAATGCACGCCGCTGGCCGTGGCTTCGATGGCGGCGACACGAGCGGTGCGATAAGCAAGGTCGGTGTCCCAGGCAGCGGCCTCCGCCAGTGGCACGGGAAATATCGTGCGGAAACCGTGGATCACATCATAGGCAAACAACAGCGGGATATGCAGGCGCGATTGGGTGACGGCCTGCTCCTGCAACTGCCGGGTCTGCTCAGCACCGTAGGCACCGAGCACCGAACCGACGGTGTTGATGGACGCCGCCGGCAACTGCCCGTTATTGATGACCGGACCGGTCGGTGTGATCTGGACACCCAACTGGCTGAGCTGGTCGATTTTTTCTTCCAGCGTCATCTGCCGCAGCAGGTCTTCCACCGGATCCTGCTCAATGGCCTGCACGCCGACGCTTATGCTGAGCGCCAGGTAGAGCAGGGCTAATTGACGGTAAAGTTTCATGACGGCGGGACGTTGTCAGCTGGCCAGGGGGTGCCGATGGCCGTCGATTCCGAGCGGAAGGGGTGGTACTGATACAGCCAGGTTTCAGATAACGGCTGCCCCTCCAGGCGCAGGAACAGCCGCAACTCCACGGGGTCTTGACCGTCGACGGTCAGATCGAACTGAGCGCGCCAATGGCCTGCCACACCGTCCGGCACAGGTTCGGTAAAGATCAGGCTGAGTTCGCCTCTGGAACAGCTGATCACCGCCTCGGGCTTGATGCCGGTTGCGAGCTTTTCCAAGGGCGCGCCTTGAAATTCCACCACGAACTTACGCATCCCCGCCGGTCGCGCCAGACCGGGTTGACCCCCCTTGCCTAGGCGCGTCGCCACGCAGCGCGCCAGGGACGATGGGTACGGCTCATCGGCCAGCCAGTGCAAGCGATAACGTAGCGTATAACGATTGCCCGCTTCCGCTGGGGTCGAGGGCACCCACATCGCCACGATGTTGTCGTGGATCTCGTCATCGGTGCCGTTTTCCATCAGTTGCACGCTGCCTTCGCCCCAATCCCCCAACGGTTCGACCCACAGGCTGGGACGCCGCTGGTAATTCACGCCATCGAGGTAGTGGTCGAAGTTGCGATCACGCTGGAACAGGCCGAACCCCTTAGGCTGACGATCACTGAAGGCCGACACCATCGTGCGCGGCGGGTTGTTCAAGGGGCGCCAGAGGCGTTCGCCGTTGCCGGTCCACAGCGCCAGGCCGTCACTGTCGTGGACTTCGGGACGCCAGTCGGCGGCAGTGCGTTTGGCGGCTTCGCTGAACCAGAACATCGAGGTAACCGGCGCGATGCCCAATCGGCTGACGTTATGGCGCAGGAAGAACGTGCAGTCGACCTCCATGATCACGCCCTGCTGACGGCTGATCACGAAACGGTACGCGCCACAGAGGCTGGGCCCATCGAGCCGCGCATAGAGCGTCATGGATTGGGCGTGTTCGTGCTTGGGCGGTTCAAACCAGATGTGGGTGAAGTCCGGGAATTCCTCGGCTTTGCCGGCTTGGGCCACATCCAGTGCAATCGCTCGCGCCGACAAGCCGTATTGGTAGAGCTCGCCGATGGCACGAAAGTACGAGGCGCCGAGAAACGCCACCCAATCGTTCTGTTGCCACGCCAACTTGGCTTGGTTGCCCAAACGACTTTCCTGGATACGAAAACCGGCGAACCCACTGTTACGAGGCAGGGCGTGCGCCGGGCTATCGGCGGGCATGTCAAAGTGCGCCGGGTCGTAGACGATCTCGCGGGCCGCGCCGTTGTCCAACACATACATCCTGACGGGGGTACGAAAGAACGAACCCAAGTGGAAGAAGGTCACGGGAAATTGCCCAGGGCCTTTGGCGAACAGGGCCTGCTCGGATTTAAAACGGATCTGGCCGTGGGCGCTGTAATCCAGTTTTTCCAGTAGTGCTGCCGAGGCGGTGCTTGGATAGATGTAGGGTTTCAAGGCGTCGGCTTGCGCCTGTTCGATCAATTGTTCGAAAGAAAAGGAGCTAGCGGGCTCGGCCGCCAGGGCTGTCCGATTCAGGGCTGGCAGGAGTGCGGCCAGCGAAGCGTACGTCAGAAACTCGCGGCGTGTAGACATGGCGGCCTTTCCTTGGAGATAGAAATCCAGGCACCACGATCGGTACGACGCAGGCAACCGTGCTGCTTGCCTGAAGTTTGAGCGGGAAGGGCAAAGTGTCTACTGTCAGAAATAACAGGTTGGCAAGTGTTTCAGACCAGTGGCGGAAGCGGGCTTCGCTGCCAGGACCATGGGGTTTTCAAACGCGACGGCCACGGTGTGATGCATCGCGCGCCGCCGCCCGAACGCATTAGTCGCGCCTGTCAGCCCTGGCCTGAGGCGCGTTGGGGGCTACACCCTCAGGCCGCCGTTTGCCGAATCGGCAACACCACGCGAAACGTCGTACCCTTGCCCGGCTCGCTGCGCACGGAAATATCGCCGTGGTGCTTTTTGATAATGCCGTAGGACAGTGACAGCCCCAGGCCCGTGCCTTCCCCCACCGGTTTGGTGGTGAAGAACGGATCGAAGATTTTTTGCACGGTTTCGGGCGCAATGCCGCAGCCGTTATCGGCGACTTCCAGCCACACGTTATCGCCCTCCACCCCATTGCTGATGGTGATCGTGCCTCGCTCGGGGCCCATGGCCTGGGCGGCGTTGATTACCAGGTTCATCACCACTTGGTTGAGTTGCGAGGCCAGGCATTCGATTTCCGGCAACGCGCTGTAGTGCTTGATCACGTCGGCCTTGTACTTGAGCTCGCTGGCGACGATGTTGAGGGTGGAGTCGATGCCCTGTTGCAGATTGGCCCACTGCCAGGTCTGGTCGTTGTCCACCCGCGAGAAGTTTTTCAGGTCCTTGACGATCTGCACCACCCGCCCGATGCCTTCCTTGGACTCCTTGATCAGGATGGGAATGTCTTCCTTGAGAAAGTCCAGCTCCAGTTCATTGCGCAGGATTTTGAGTGCATCGCGCTGTTCGGCCGAGGCGAGGCTGTCCTCGACCTGCCGGTAGGCATCGAGCATCTGCTGCAACTGATTGAAGTAGCTGTCGAGGGTGCTGAGGTTGGAGGAGATAAACCCCACCGGGTTGTTGATCTCATGGGCCACGCCGGCCGCCAGTTGCCCCAGGGACGCGAGTTTTTCCGACTGCACCAGTTGGCTCTCCAACTGCTTGCGCTCGTCGATTTCCAGTTGCAACGCTTCGCTGGTCTGGGTCAGGGCCAGGGTGCGTTGCGCCACCAGTTGCTCCAGGTGGCTGGTTTGCAAGGAGGCGCGGCGGGCCATGTCCCACTTGTTGGAGAGCGTGTTGGCCATCTGTTGCACTTCGATGTTGTCGAAGGGCTTTTTCAGGATCAGCAGGCGATCATGGCCTTTGAGGCGGTACAGCAGGTCATCCCAGGAGTAATCCGTATAAGCCGTGCACACCACCACTTGCAGGCCGGGGTCGACTTTCCATAACTCTTCGATGGTCTTGGCGCCGTCCCAGCCTTGAGGCATGCGCATATCGACGAACGCCAGGGCGTAGGGGCGCTTGTCCGCCATGGCTGCACTGAGCAATTGCAGGCCTTCTTCGCCGCCATAGGCCGAGTGCAATTCGAACGCCTGGACCTCGGGTTTATCGGTGTCGCCGAACAGCGCCGATTCCAAGTCGTCGAGAGCCTGGTTGGTCTCAACGGTCGGCATCAGGATCTTGCGGAAATCGTCGTGAATCGACGGCGTGTCGTCGATCAACAGGATGCGTCGATTGGGAGGCTGGTTCATGCAGGACTTCCGGCTGGGGTCATGGGAATCGTCAGGGTAAAGATCGCGCCCAGGCCAGGCCCGTCGCTGTGGGCGCTGAGCTGGCCACTCATTTCGACGGCGGCCAGCGCGCAGCTGTGCAGGCCGAAGCCGTGGCCTTCTTTGCGGGTGGTAAAACCGTGGGTGAAGATCCGCGTCATGTTCTCGGCGGGGATGCCTTCGCCGTCGTCTTTCACGCTGATCTGCAAGGTGTTGTCTGCCAGTGCCTGGACTTTGAGGGTCATCTGCCTCGGGCGGTCGTTGAGATTGGACATGGCGTACTTGGCGTTGCTGATCAGGTTGACCATGATCAACAGCAGGCGATGTTTGTCGGCGAGGATTTCCGGCACGGGGGCATATTCCTTTACCACCGTGACGTGATGCCGGCTCAAGGCGCCGGCGTTCATGCGCAGGGCATCCTCCATCAAGTCGCTGATATGCACCGGCTCCAACAGCGTGGCGGCACCGGCATAGGATTGCTGGGTGGAGACGATGTCTTTGATGTGGTCCACGCTTTTGCTCAACTGCGCCAACTCATCGGTCATGCCCTGCTGCTCCACGGCGATGACGTCCACCAGTTGGTTGAGGTAACCGGGCAGCAGCTTGCCTTTCTCATCTTCAGTGAGAAAGGTACCCAGGTCGGCCTTGTGCTCATTGATCAACTGCATGGCCTTGCCCAGCCCCAGCGCTTTGCTGCTGCGCAGTTTGCGGGTGACCAGGTCGGCGGAGATGTTCACGCTGTTGAGCACGTTACCCACGTTATGCAGCACGTTGGTCGCGATTTCGGCCATGCCGGCTTGGCGCGCGCTGTCGAGCAGTTCGCTCTGGGCATCCTTGAGCTGCTGGGTGCGCCGCTCCACGCGTTGTTCCAGGGTTTCGTTGGCGGCCTGCAACTGGCGGTTGACCCGGTTGATCTCGGCGAAGCTGCGCAACAGGCGCACGGCCAGGTAGAGCAGCATCGCCACCAGCAAGGTCGAGAAAATCAGTAGATAGCGGTGGTATTGATGGTCGATGCGGTCGGCTGCCTGCTGGTCCTGGTCGAGGTGGGTGGTCAGGTCGTCCAGACGTTCGGCCACGGGCACGTCGGCAATTCGTTCCAGCAGGTTGTTGACCACCGGTTGTTCGCGCAGGATCAGTGAAATGTGATTGCTCAGCAGTTCCACCGGGCCCTGGAATTCGCTCGGTAGCTGTTCCTTATTGGTAGCCAGTTTGCCCAGGCCCACCAGGATGTCGGCAGCCCGATCGTCACTGGTGACTTGAGCGAATTCCAGGCTGCTGAGCAGCAGGTCGTAGGTGTCGGTGGCCACGCCTTGCAACTGCAGCCGACCTTCGTCGTCAAGGCGATTGAACTGGGCCTGGATGTCGTCTTCGGCGGTGGCAGGAACGCCAGGGAATTGCGCAGCACCGCGTTATGGGATTTGAACTGGTCCACCAGCCGGGCTTTTTCTTGCATTGCCGTCTGGTAGGCGGTTTGCGTGGCCTGCCAACTGCTCAGGTCGATCGGGTTGTGGTAGGTGTCGCGGCTGTTCAATTCGGCCCAGATCCGCGTCATCTCCGTGAGGGGCGTGACCAGGGGATCATAGTTGTGGGTGATCGCGATCCTGGCCTTGAGCACTTCGCTGTCCCACTGCGCATTGAGTTGTTGCAACTGGCGGATCAAGTCCCGCGACTGGGTGTAGCTGGCGGTCTGGTCACGAGCGGCCTTCAGGTACAGAAACACCAGAGTCGAGGCCAGCAGTAGGGTTACCAGGCCCAGCACGATTTGGGTGAAGCGACGGCGCGATTGAGTCGTCATAGTGGCTTGCCCGCCCATTCACCGGTCAGCGTCTTGAGAAACTGCACGATCAAGTCTTTGTCTTCCTGGTTAGGGTTACGCCCCAACTGGTACTTGAACATCACGTCGACGGCTTCTTCCAGGGTTTTGGCCGAAGCATCGTGAAAATACGGCGCGGTCACTGCCACATTGCGCAGGCTCGGCACTTTGAATACATGGCGGTCTTCCTCGTCCTGGGTCACCAGGTAGCGGCCCAGGTCGGCTTCGACCGGGTTGCCGCGGGCTTTGAAGTAATCGCCCATCACGCCGAACTTCTGGAACATATTGCCGCCGATATTGATGCCCTGATGGCAGGCGATGCAGCCGTAATCCTTGAAGCGCTGGTAGCCGTACTTTTCCTGGATCGTAAGGATCTCGGTGTTGCCCAGCAGGTACTGATCGAAGCGCGAATTGGGGGTCAGCAGCGTTTGCTCATAGGTGGCCAGCGCATTCTGCACATTGGCGGCCGTGACCCCGTCGGGGTAGGTCTGTTTGAAGGTGGTCTGGTAGTCGGGCAGTGCGGAAAGGTTCTGCACCACGGTGTTCCAGTCGCTGCCCATTTCCACCGGGCTGATCACCACCTGTTCGATCTGGGCTTGCAGGGTGTCCACCCGGCCGTTCCAGAACTGTTTGAAATTCAGGCTGGCGTTGAACACCGACGGGGTATTGATCGCCACCGGCTTGCCGTCGAAGCCCAGGGAAAATGGCTTGTTGTCGGCGCCTCCGGTTTCTAGGTGATGGCAGCTGGCGCATGACAAGGTGTTATTGACCGATAGGCGCGGTTCATTGAACAGTCGGCGGCCCAGCTCGACTTTGGCCGGGTCCAGGGTGGGGACCGGCGGCAGCGGTTTGAGCGCCTCATTCAACGGTGCAGCCAACAACGGCTGAAGCAGCCCCGGCCACAACACCAGCATGACGCCTAAACGGTAACGTGAGACTTCGCTCAAGCGAGCACTCCTTGCAGGCACTGGTCTATAGGTTGGGCATCAGTGTGGCGCTGCCCACTTGCAGCATTTGAGCGAAATCCTTGGGCGGTACGGCCTTGCTGAACAGAAAGCCCTGACCTTCTTCGCACTGCTGGGTTTTCAGGAAATTCAGCTGTTCGACGGTTTCGACCCCTTCGGCAATGATGTTCAGTTCCAGGCTTTTGCCCATGCCGATGATAGCGCTGATCAGTTGCGCGTCCTGGCTATTTACGTTCAGGCCGCGCACAAACGACTGGTCGATTTTCAACACATCGATGGGAAAGCGCCGCAAGTAACTGAGGCTGGAGTAACCGGTGCCGAAGTCATCCAGCGCCAGGCGCACGCCCATGGCCTTGATCTTTTGCAGGATGTCCACGGTTTCATCGACGTTCTGCATCAGCACGCTTTCGGTGATTTCCAGCTCCAGCCGAGCGGGCGGCAGGCCGCTTTGCTTGAGGATCGCGGCCAGGTTGTCGACGAAGTCGCGCTGGCGAAAGTCGATGGGCGAGACATTCACTGACATGCACAACGGCGGCAAGCCCATGCCGCGCCAGGCTTGCGCCTGCTCGCAAGCCTGGCGCAGCACCCATTGGGTCAACGGCACGATCAGGCCGCTGTCCTCGGCCACCGGGATGAAATCGGCCGGGCTGACCCACCCCGAGCGCGGTTGAAACCAGCGTATCAGCGCCTCCGCGCCGACGATGCGCCCGGACCTGAGGTCCAGTTTGGGTTGGTAGTGCAGCACAAATTCATCGCGCTCCAGGGCCTGGCGAATCGCGCTCTCCAGATTTTGCTGGCGTTGGGCGCGCAGGTTCATATCTTTGGTGTAAAAACTGAAAACGTTCGCGCCGCGTTCCTTGCTGGTGTGCATGGCGGTTTCGGCGTGCTTGATCAATTCCACCGCGTTGCAACTGTCATTGGGGTAGATGCTGATGCCCAGGCTCGCGGTGACGCTCAGGTCATGCCCGGCCACATGCCGCGTCGCGCTGATGGTCCTGAGCACTTTGTCGGCGATGTGTTGGGTTTGCTGAGGGTGCTGGACATCGTGGAGCACGATCACAAACTCATCGGAACCGTAGCGAAATACCGAATCGGAGTCGCGCACCGTTGCCACTAGGCTGAGGCTGACCTGTTGCAGCACTTCGTCGCCCACCGGATAGCCCAGGGCATTGTTGATGCGTTTGAAGCGGTCGAGGCCGATGAACATCACCGCCAGTTGCGTGTCGTGCCGCCGGCCAAGGGCGATAGCCTGGGTCAGGCGGTCCCCCAGCAGCGTGCTGTTGGGTAGCTCGGTCAGCGCGTCGTATTGCAGCAGGTGCGAGACTTTCAGCAGTTCCTGCACCCGTTCTTCGATGGTGCGCTCCAAACCGATCACCTTGCGGGCCACGTCCTGAGCCAGTTGCCATTTCCACGTCAGCGCACTGGCCATCTGGCGGATCTCAAGGTGGTCGAAGGGCTTTTTCAGGATCAGCAGCTGGTCGTTGTACTTCAGCCGTGCCTCGATGGCCTCGAAGGAATAGTCGGAATACGCCGTGCACAGCGCGATCTGCAGGTTGGGGTCGACGTTCCACAGCTGTTCGATGGTTTGCAGGCCATCCCAGCCGGGCGGCATGCGCATATCGATAAACACCATGGCATAGGGGGCGTTGGCGGCCAGGGCCTGGCTCACCAGTGCCAGTGCTTCCTGGCCCTGGTAGGCCGAATCCAACTCGAACACCTGGCGGGGAGCAGCGGGAGTGCCGAACAGGGTTTCCTCAAGGCTATCCAGAGACGGCTCGCCGTCTGCGTCGGCGCACAAGATCTTTCGAAAGTCCTCGTGAATCGACACAGTGTCGTCGACGATCAGAATGCGGCGGTTGGCCCGAGTTGAGTCTGCATTCCGCGCTGGCAAAAGGCTCGACGGCATAACGATTCCTTCCCTGGTTTCACTTCTTGGGGGGGGCCGACTACTGTGACAGCATAGCCGAGCTACCTTGAAATTGATGGCCAGTTGGCGTCAAATCGACCCCGCGCCTCGGGCGAGGGAAAGTGGCTTGGCAAGACGGTTCAATTTAGCTCAATTCCGTTTAATTTGAAGGCGCGTAGGCATGGATGAACAACTGGCGACGAAACCCACGATTTTGTTGGTCGACGATGAAGAGTCGATCCTAAACAGCCTGCGCCGCCTGCTGCGCGGCCAGCCTTTCGACGTGGTGCTGGCGGGCAGCGGCGCCCAGGCCCTGGACATCATGGCCGCCCAACCCATCGACCTGGTGATGACCGACGCGCGTATGCCGGGCATGGACGGCGCGCAGTTACTGGCCGAGGTCCATCGGCTGTACCCCGGCACCAGCCGCATCCTGCTCACCGGTTACGCCGACCTGCCGACGATCGTCAAGGCGATCAACGAAGGGCATATCCACCGCTACATCAGCAAGCCCTGGAATGACGAAGAACTGCAGCTGGTCTTGCGCCAGACCCTGGAACATCAGCGCCTGGAGCGTCTGACCCAGGTTCAGAACGAGCAGCTCAAGCAATTGAACGCCACCCTGGAAAAACGCGTGGCGGCGCGCACCAGCGAGTTGCAGCAGACCGCCGATATGCTCGACCTGGCCTACGACGAGCTCAAGCGCAGCTACGTGACCGGCACCGAAGTGTTTTCGCTGCTGGCCAACCTGCGCTTGCCCAAGAGCAAGCAAACCAACCGCGCGCTGATCGAACTGGTGCGCGTGTATTGCGCAGCGCAGAGCATCGACGAGTCCAGTGCCCGCGATCTGGCCATGGCGGCCGCGCTGTACAACATCGGCAAGCTGAGCTGGACCGACAGCATGCTGATGGAACCGGCGGACAAGCTGCACAGCACCGACCGTGAGCGCTATCGCGGTTATCCGACCCAGAGCGAATCGCTGTTGATGACCCTGGAACCGATGAAAGATGCCGCGCGGATCATTCGTCATCACCAGGAGCGCTGGGACGGCAGCGGCTTTCCCGATCACCTCAAGGGTGATGCGATTCCCTTCGGTTCGCGCCTGCTGAAGCTGGCGGTGGATTTTATCGAACTGCAAAAAGGCCTGATCCTGGAGCGGCAGATGAACAGCGACGAAGCGCTGTTGTTCATCCGCAAATACGCCGGGCGTCTGTATGATCCGGAGTTGATCGAGGGCTTTGTGCAGGCCTGCGCCACCTTCCTCAGCGACGTGACCCTGGGCGACCCGACCGTCAAGGTGCTGACCACCGGGAACTGCAGGACGGTATGATCCTGGCGCGCAACCTCAACGCAGACAACGGCATGCTGCTGCTCAACGCCGGCAAGGTGCTGAACCTACCGCTGGTGGACAAGCTGATTGCGTTCGAGGCGATGGAGGGGGCCAAGTACAGCGTCTTTATCAAGGAACCGGACGAGGCGTGAGCCTTGGGCGGTGATTTTCACTGATTTGAATGCAAGGTTTTTATCGTATGTCCACCACTATCCGCATCGCCGCCGCCCTCCTGATCGGCGACGACGGCCAGACCCTGCTGGTGCGTAAACGCGGCACCCAGGCTTTTATGCAACCGGGCGGCAAGATCGACGCCGGCGAGCAACCCGCCGAAGCATTGGCCCGTGAGCTGTTCGAGGAACTGAACCTGCGTATCGACCCTGAAGCGGCGGCCTACTTGGGCCACTTCTCGGCCCCGGCGGCTAACGAGCCGGGTTGCACCGTGGAAGCCGAGCTGTTCCAGGTCAACATCGACGTACCCGTGGCCCCCGCCGCCGAGATCGAGGAAGTGCGCTGGATCGACCCGGCCGGTGACGGCGGCCTGGTCCTGGCGCCCCTGACCCGTGACCTGATCCTGCCGTTCTATCGCTCGTCCCTGGCCACCCCGGCCTGACGCCCATGCTGATCCGTGCGCTGGGGCCCGAGGATGCCGAGGCTTATCGGGCGTTGATGTTGGAGGCTTACGACACCTACCCCCAGGCATTCACCTCCAGCGTGGCCGAACGCGCCGCCATGCCCTTGAGCTGGTGGCAGAAGCGCCTCGACAACCCGCTGGATAGCCTGCTGGGCGGTTTTGACGGCGAGCGATTGGCCGGGATTGTCGGCCTGGCTTTCGAACCCCGGGAAAAGGCGCGGCACAAGGTCACGTTGTTCGGCATGTACGTGACCACGCAGTCCCAGCAACAGGGGCTGGGCCGCCGGCTGGTGGAAGCGGCGCTGGCCGAAGCACGGCGCCACCCGCGCCTTAAAGTCATCCAACTCACCGTCACCGCCGGCAACACCGCAGCGTTCACGCTGTACCAACGCTGCGGCTTTATCCAATACGGCCTGGAACCGCTGGCGGTGCGAGTGGGGGAGGACTACTTCGACAAGATCCATATGTGGCGCGAACTCAGGGTTAACTGAGGCCGGCGCGTTAGTGCGCCGTATGATCCCGCCCAGGCAATGACATCAACGGTGGGAGGGGGCTTGCCCCCGATGCTTATAGGCATCTACGCATCCTAACGGCTGGCCAGTAACGCTGTGTCGGCTGACCCGCCCCATCAGCGCACCGCACTCACCCCGTCCAACGTGGAAAACGACGTGTCCTTGGCCGTCAGCAGGAAGTCGCGCATATACGGCGCATCCAACATGTCGGCGCGAATGCCGGCGTACAACGTCGCGAACAACCCTTTCTCACCCAGGCGCTTGGCCTTTACGTAGCCGCGCGAGCTGTATTCATGCAGCGCCCAATGGGGCATGCCGCACACGCCACGGCCGCTGGCCACCAGTTGCATCATCATCACCGTCAGCTCGGAGGTGCGCACCTGGGCCGGTTCCACGTCGGCCGGTTCCAGAAAGCGCGTGAAGATGTCCAGGCGGTCGCGTTCCACCGGGTAGGTGATCAGGGTTTCGCTGAGCAAGTCTTCCGGCACGATATACGACTTGTTCGCCAGCGCATGCTGGTTGGCCACGGCCAGCATCGCCTCGTAGGTGAACAACGGTACATAGGTAATGCCCGGCAGCTCCAGCGGGTCGGAGGTCACCACCAGGTCCAGGTCGCCACGGGCCAGGGCCGGCAGCGGGGCGAAGGCAAAACCGGAGGCCAAATCCAGCTCGACTTCCGGCCAGGCGTCGCGGAATTGGTCGATGGTCGGCATCAGCCATTGGAAGCAACTGTGGCATTCGATCGCCATGTGCAAGCGCCCGGCGGTGCCGCCGGCCAGGCGCGCGATATCGCGCTCGGCGCCGCGCAGCAAGGGCAGGGTGGCATCGGCCAATTGCAGCAGGCGCAGGCCGGCGCTGGTGAAGCGCAGCGGTTTGGTCTTGCGCACGAACAGCGGCATGCCCAGGCGTTCCTCCAGCTCCTTGAACTGGTGGGACAGCGCCGATTGCGTCAAATGCAGGCGCTCGGCGGCTTCCACCAGGCTGTCGGCTTCGCGCAGGGCGTGCAGGGTCTTTAAGTGACGGATTTCGAGCACGGGCTCTCCATGAGGGCAATTTGTGTTGAAGTGCAATGGCGTGAGTTTGGCTCATGTTGCAAAGCATGTCGACCATGACCACCGGGCACTCTTCATCAAACTGTCATGGAACTGTGGCAGCGCGCTTGAACAAACTTCATCAGACTCGCGCTCTACTGGGGTTCTGCGTTTTGGTGTTTTTCATGCGTGTGTTGTTTTTATTGGCCGCCTTGCTGTTCGGCCTGCCGTCTTTTGCGGCCTCCCGTTGCGATATCAACGTCCCGACCCAAACGGTCGATCTGGATCAGGTGAGCCTTGCCTATCAAAGCATCGGCCGTGCTTCGGACCCGGCCTTGTTGTTGGTGATGGGCCTGGGCGGTCAACTGATCCATTGGCCGGATGAAGTGGTAGTCGCCCTGTGTCAGCAAGGCTTTCGGGTGATCCGCTACGACAACCGTGATGTCGGCCTGTCCACTTGGCGCCAAGCGCCGGCCAGCGCCAACCTGACTTTTGAAGTGCTGCGCTACAAGCTCGGCCTGCCGGTGTCGGCGCCCTACACCCTGACCGATATGGCCGACGACGCCTTGGGCCTGATGGATGCGTTGCAGATCCAGCAATTTCACGTACTCGGCGCCAGCATGGGCGGCATGATCGCCCAGCACCTGGCGGCCATGGCGCCGCAGCGGGTCGAGAGCCTCACCCTGATCATGACCAGCTCCGGCGCCGAAGGGCTGCCGGCGCCGAACGCGGCGCTTGTGCAGTTGTTGTCGCGGCGCAGCGCGCCCAATCGCGAAGTCGCTCTGGAGCAACAGGCCGATCTGCTGGCGGCACTGGGCAGCCCAAACATCAAGGACGATCGCCAGGCTCTGCTGCACCAGGCGGCGCTGTCCTATGATCGCGCGTTCAACCCCGAAGGTGTGAAGCGCCAGATCATGGCGATCCTCGCCGAACCCAGCCGCGTGCCTTTGCTCAACCAGCTGCGCGTGCCGACGCTGGTGGTCCACGGCACCGCCGACCCGTTGCTGCCGGTGATGCACGGCGTGCACCTGGCGGCGCATATCCAGGGTAGCCAGTTGAAGCTGATCCCAGGCATGGCCCACCGGTTTCAGGAGGCGTTCAAGGCGCCGTTGCTGACGGCGGTGCTGCCGTACCTGCAAGCCCATCGCGAGGATGCTGCGCACTGGGCACGCATCGAGCCCGTGGCGCCTTCGAAGGTGTTGTGACATTGGTGTATGGTGCAACCTTTATGGCGCATATGGCCTGCGAGGTTGCCTAGCATGAGTACTCCCCTGAAAATCGATTTCGTCAGCGATGTGTCTTGCCCTTGGTGCATCATCGGCCTGCGCGGCCTGACCGACGCCCTGGACCAACTGGGCGCCGAGGTACAGGCCGAGATCCACTTCCAGCCGTTCGAACTCAACCCGAACATGCCGGCCGAAGGGCAGAACATCGTCGAACACATCACCGAGAAATACGGCTCCAGCGCCGAAGAGTCCCAGGCCAATCGCGCGCGCATCCGCGATCTGGGCGCGGCGTTGGGCTTTGCCTTTCGCACCGATGGCCAGAGCCGCATCTACAACACGTTCGATGCGCATCGCCTGCTGCATTGGGCCGGCCTTGAAGGCTTGCAGTACAACCTCAAGGAAGCCTTGTTCAAGGCTTACTTCACCGACCAGCAGAACCCCTCCGACCACGCCACCTTGGCGATCATCGCCGAAAGCGTCGGCCTGGATATTCAGCGCGCAGCCCAGATCCTCGCCAGCGACGAATACGCCGCCGACGTTCGCGAGCAAGAGCAACTGTGGGTTTCCCGGGGCGTGAGTTCGGTGCCCACCATCGTGTTCAACGACCAATACGCCGTGAGCGGTGGCCAACCGGCCGAAGCCTTTGTGGGCGCGATTCGCCAGATCATCAACGAAGCCAAAAACTAGAGCCCCCTCTCCAAAGGTGGGAGGGGCGCTGCGACGATTCGATGGCTGAGTGTCAGTCAGCGCTTGTAGCGCTCCAACCACCTATCGAGGGCAAGCCCTCTCCCACAGGGTATGGCAGTGTGCTTGGAGTAAGTGCTGGCCCGCGCCTTGCATTGACCCCCTAAAGCCTTAGGGGAACACTGCCTTGAATATTCTCGATCTTGACCACAGCCTCACTGCGCAGGCGCCGATTGCCCGGCGGTTGGCCAGCGGCCAGGCCACGCGTATCGACCTGCTGGACCTGGGCCCCAAGCTGCGGCTGTGGTCCACCGCAAACACCTGGAAGCGCTTCGTCGAACGTCTGGCCCAGCGGCCTCGGCCCACCGACGCGCGACCGGAAATCCTGTTTATCGGCTCCGGCGATTATCACCACCTCACCCCGGCGTTCCTGGCCGATTTGAAAGAGCCGGTCAGCCTGATCCACTTTGACAATCACCCCGACTGGGTGCGCTTTGCGCCCAAGCGTCACTGCGGCTCGTGGGTCAACCGTGTGCTGAAAATGCCGGCGATTAAACGCATCGTCACCCTCGGCCCATGCAGTGACGACCTGCATAACCCGCAACTGCGCGGCGGTAACCTGGGGGCCCTCAGGCGCGGGCAGTTACAGCTGTTTCCCTGGCAGCATGCGCCGTCGAAAGTGTGGGGGCGGATCGGCGATGGCGCCGGGCATCAGCAGCGTGAAGATCAGCTGTATTGGCGCAACCTGGCGGAGCTGGATTGGACCGCATTTCTTGAGGAGATGATCAGCAGCCTGCCCACCGAAGCGGTGTGGATCACCGTTGATAAAGACGTGCTGGCCAGCGAAGACGCGGCCACCAACTGGGACCAGGGCGGCATGCGCCTGACCCACTTGCTCCAGGCCCTGCGCGCCTTGGCCGCGCGCAAACGCATTATCGGCATCGACGTGTGCGGCGAGTTCGCCACGCCAGCGTTCAGCAACGCGTTCAAGCGCTGGGAGGCCAAGTCCGATCAACCCCCCGCCGAGCGCTGGAGCCCTGAGGACTTGCAGCGCAATGCCGCGACCAATCAAGCCCTGATCGAACTGTTTGAGGAGTTGTTCCCGTGACCCTGACCGTAGTGGTGCTGGTGGCGTTTTCCATCGTGCTCGATGTGATCGGCCAGCTGTGTTTCAAGATGGGCCTGGACCGTTTGCCGGAGCTGGAGGGCGGCTTTCGCCTGAATGCGTTCTGGGGGCAGGTATTCAATGCGCCGTTGTTGTGGGCGGGGATCGGTGCCTATGTGATCGAGTTTTTCGTCTGGCTCGAAGCTTTGTCCCGCGCGCCGCTGAGCTTGCTGTTTCCGGCGGCGGCGCTGGCGTATTGCGGGGTGGTGCTGGTCGGCAAGCTGGTGCTGGGGGAAACCGTCAGCCGTCGGCGCTGGCTGGGAACCTTGGTGATCACCTTAGGGGTGATGCTGGTGGCGATTGGAGGAGGGCAGGCATGAGTACGCAGAACGTCAATGCCGGTTGGCTGCACGAACGCTTGGGCACGGTGGTGCTGTGGGCCCTGCTGATCTGCACCGAGAGCGCCGGCCAGCTGTTTACCAAGGTCGCCGGCGATCAGCTGGGGCAGATGGATTTCAATTGGCGGTGGCTGGTGGAAGTCGCGCATAACCCCGGCATCCTGGCGGCGATTGCCTGCTACATCGGCGCGTTTTTCGTGTGGATGCTGATCCTGCGGCGCAGCAGTTTGTCCCTGGCCTTTCCCCTGAGTTCGCTGGTGTTCGTGGTGGTGCTGTTGGGGTCGTGGCTGGGGCTGGGGGAACATATCAGCCTGCTGCACTGGGTGGGGGTTGCAGTGATCATTGGCGGCATCGCCTTGCTGGCCGAAGGCGAAGAGAACTGATGGTAGAGGGGCTTGGCCCCCCGATGTTCATGGGTGGGAGGGGCAAGCCCCTCCCACATTGAATCAGTCGAACTTGTAGCTGATCGCCGTCTGCACCTGCCCCTGGTTCACATCGCCAGTCTGCTTGACGATGCTGCTGTCCGCCGCCGAGCCCACCAAGTGCACCCAGCTGGCGCTGGTCAACAGGGACCAGTGGGGCGCCAGGGGGAATTCGAAACTCTGGGTCAGCGTTACATTCTGGAAGCCGCCGCTGGCGCTGTATGGGCGATACCCGGTGGCGGCGGCCTCGTGGTCGTCCACGCCGAAAAACGTGTTGGTCTGCCGTGCGTCGGCGAAATGCGCCACCAGGCCGCTGCTGCCGATGATTCCGCCGCCCAGCGGGTAGCCCAGTTCGCCACCCAGTTTGCCCAACGTGCCGCTCTGGGCGTGGCCGCCGCCAACGGCCTGGCCCAACTGCGCGTAGACCCGCCAGAAATCAGCCGGTGCGTACTGCACGAAACCACCGATCTCAGCCATGTCCGACACATTGCGCAGGCCCTGTAGCGAGCCGTTGGAAGTACGTCCCTGCAGGTAATTGATATACGGCCCAGCGCTGAAACCGTGGGTGTTCAACGCGCTCCAGGTCAGGCCGTCGTCGGTGCTGAGGCTGACATTGCCCCAGTCCAGGTCCACATAGGGCACCGGCCGGGTTTCGTAGCGGCTGCCGGTCGGGTCGTGGGGCTGGTAGCTCAGGCCGGCGCCGACTTCACCGCTGATGCCGTCGGCCAACGCGGCATTGGAGACACTCCACAGGCCAAGTAAACCGGCGAATGCCGCGCGGGTGATCCTCAACATGGTCACTGTTCCTTGATTGAATACCCGCGCATGAACGCGCAAAGCATGGCGGCCGTGCAAGCACTCATCTTGTTTGTAGCAAGCTACAAAAATTGTAGCTTCCACGACACTTATCACCTGCGTACCCCGAGCAAAGCCCCGGCCCCATGGGGTGATGGCCAGTTGGCACAGTCTCTGCTCTACCCCTGGTGCAAGCGCATGCAGCGCGCCCTCTTCAAGGTAAACGCAGATGATTGACTGGCATATCGTGTGTGACTTCGACGGGACCATCACGCCCACCGATGTCATCGACAACGTCCTCCAACGCTTCGCCGGCCCCGAGTGGGAAACCATCGAGCAGCAATGGCTGGACGGGCATATCGGTTCACGCGAATGCCTGAGCCGCCAACTGGCGCTGATCAAAGCCACGCCCAGCGAGCTGCTGGCGTACTTCGACAGCGTCGAGATCGACCCGGACTTTCCGGACTTCGTCGATCACGTCCTCGGCCTGGGGGCGAGCCTGGAAGTGGTCAGCGACGGCATCGAGCAAGGCATTGCGCGGATTTTGTCGCGCAACTACGTGACCTTGCTGCCGATCCTCGCCAACCGCCTGCGCCAGGTCGACCAGAACAGCTGGCGCATCGACTTCCCGTATTCCAGCGATGCCTGCCGCGCTGCATCCGGCAACTGCAAGTGCAAATCCACGCCAGGCAACAAGCGGGTGCTGGTGATCGGCGACGGCAAGTCCGACATGTGCGTGGCGTCCACCGCCGACTTCGTGTTCGCCAAGGGCGGCCTCGCCGAGTACTGCACCGCCAACGCCATCCCCCACGCGCGCTTCGACACCTTCGCCGAAGTGACCGCACTGCTGGCGCGGCTCCCGCAGAGCCTTGCCGCCAACGCCACCTCCTTTGCTACCGACTCTCAGGAACTCTTCCATCATGTCTGATATCCGCATCGCTACCGCCGAAGACCAGGTGCTTCTGGATAAAGAAGCCAAGTATTGCTCCTACGGGGACACCGTCCACTACATCGAGCCGCCGCGCATTTTCAGCCGCTGCGAAGGCTCCTACGTATGGGACACCGAAGACCAGGCCTACCTCGACCTGCAAATGTGGTACTCGGCGGTCAACTTCGGCTACGCCAACCCACGCCTGAACAACGCGCTGAAACAGCAGATCGATACCCTGCCGCAGATCGCCAGCCAGTACCTGCACAAGGGCAAGATCGAGCTGTCGGAAATGATCGCGGTGGACGCCAAGAACAAGTTCGGTCGCGACGGTCGCGTGCACTTCAATGTCGGCGGCTCGCAATCGATTGAAGACTCCCTGAAGGTGGTGCGCAACGCTACCAACGGCAAAAGCCTGATGTTCGCCTTCGAAGGCGGTTACCACGGGCGCACCCTCGGTGCTTCGTCGATCACTTCCAGCTACCGCTACCGTCGCCGCTATGGCCACTTTGGCGAGCGCGCGCAGTTCATCCCGTTTCCGTACCACTTCCGTGGGCCCAAGGGCATGACCAAGGAAGAATATGGCAGCCACTGCGTGCAGCAATTCGCGCGGCTGTTCGAGACCGAATACAACGGCGTGTGGGACCCGAAAGTCGGGCAGAGCGAATACGCCGCGTTCTACGTCGAACCGATCCAGGGCACCGGCGGTTACGTGATCCCGCCGATGAACTTCTATCGCGAACTCAAGCAGGTGCTGGATCAGCACGGCATTCTGCTGGTTTCCGATGAAATCCAGATGGGCTTCTACCGCACCGGCAAGCTGTGGTCGATCGAGCACTTCGACGTGCAGCCCGATGTGATCGTGTTCGGCAAGGCGCTGACCAACGGCCTCAACCCCCTGGGTGGTATCTGGGCTCGCGAAGAGTTGATCAACCCGAAGATCTTCCCGCCAGGCTCGACCCACTCCACCTTCGCCTCCAACCCGCTGGGCACGGCGGTGGGCCTGGAAATGTTCAAGATGACCAACGAAGTCGACTACGGCGCGATGGTGATGGCCAAGGGCAAGTTCTTCCTTGAAGGTTTGCAGGATTTGCAGAAGCGTTTCCCGATCATCGGTGACGTGGACGGCCTGGGCCTGGCCCTGCGCTGCGAAATCTGCGGCCCGGACGGTTTCACCCCGGACAAGGCAACCCTGGACTACATGGTCGAGGAAGGCATGAAGGGCGATATGGTGGTCGACGGGCAGAAACTCGGCCTGATCCTCGACGTAGGCGGTTACTACAAAAACGTGATCACCCTGGCGCCGTCCCTGGAAATCAGCTACCCGGAAATCGAACTGGGCCTCAAGCTGCTGGAACAACTGCTGGTACGGGCGACCAACCGGTGAACAGTCACGGGTTCGACCTCGGTGAAGGTGATGCCGGTTTCGTGCTGGGCAACGGTCCGGTCGGGGTCCTGTTGATCCATGGCCTGACCGGCACCCCGAACGAATTGCGCCAGGTCGCCAAGGGCCTGGCCAAGGACGGTACGTGCACGGTGTACGTGCCGACCCTGGCCGGGCACTGTGGCGGCAACAGCGACTTGCAGGCCACCGGCTGGCGCGACTGGTACGAAGGCGTGCGCAAGACCTTCGTGCAGGTGCGCCAGCGGCATGGGCAAGTGTTCGTCGGTGGCTTGTCCATGGGCGCGGTGATGTCGATGTACCTGGCTTCGGAGCATCCGGGCCAAGTCGCCGGGCTGCTGATGTATTCCACCACCCTTAAGTACGACGGCTGGAGCATCAGCAAAATGGCGTTCATCACGCCGTTGCTGATCCGCATCCCGTTCGGCGTGCGCCTGTTCCGGTTTACTGAAAAGCCGCCCTACGGCATCAAGAACCAACGGTTGCGGGCAATCGTCGAGCGGCAGATGAAGGAGGGTGAAAGCAGCGAGGCGGGGTTATTGACCATGGAAGGGGTGACGGTGCGCGAGTTGCACTGGATGAACGCCGTGGTGAAAAAACGCATGCCGTCGATCAACGTCCCGGCGCTGGTGCTGCATTCGATCGAAGACGATATCACCAGCCGCTGGAACGCCGACTACGTCGAACGCCACCTCGGCGGGCCGGTGACCAAGATCCTGCTGGACGACTGCTACCACATGATCACCGTCGACCTGCAATACCGGCGGGTGATCGAACTGAGCGCCGCTTTCATCCGCGAACGGGCGAACGATGATGTGTTGGCGTGTTGTGGTTAACGCGACTGTTGTGCTGAGCGGGCTGTGCGCCAAGCAAGCTCTTGTTGGTGAGCAGGTCAAGCCTGCTCACCAAGCGACCTGACCCAACTAGATCCTCAGCCAAAAAAGGGGAACACGTGATCACCACCCAAGCCTTTGCAACCATCCGGGCGCTCCAGCGCAGTGCCTGGAACGATTGTTTTCCTGGTGCGCTGGAGGACTGGGACTACTACGTCGCCGTGGAAAACGCCGCCATCGAGGATTTTCAATGGCGCTACCTGGCCGTGTACGACAATGGAACGCTGGTGGCCGTGGCGCCGGCCTTTATCACCCATTACCGCCTCGACACCACCGTGTCCGGTGTCGGCAAGCGCCTGACCACGCGCTTGCAACGCGTGTGGCCCGGGGCTTTGCAGTTGGGGTTGTATGCGGTGGGCTCGCCGGTGGCCGAGCGCTGCGACGTCGGGTTTGCCAGTGACGTGCCGGCCGCGCGCCGACCGCTGTTGCTCAAGCACCTGTTGCACGCCGCGCGACAGGACGCCGATGACCTCGGCATCGGCCTGCTGGCGGTCAAGGATGCCCCCAGCCATGACCCGCACTGGCGCGAAAGTTGCCGCGCCGCCGGTTTCCAGAGCATGCCGAGCCTGCCCACCGGCGTGCTGCCGCTGCCCTATGGCTCGGTGGACGCCTACCTCGGCTCGCTGGGCAAATCCACGCGCAAGGACCTGCGCCGCAAGCTGCGCGCGCCAGGCCCGCGTGTCGAGTGGCGGGACAATATCGATGATGTGCTGCCCGAGGTCATGAGGCTGTACGAAGCCACGCTTACCCGCGCCGAATTGCAGTTCGAACGCTTGCCCGCCGACTACTTCACCGGCGTGCTCGAACGCCTCGAAGGGCGCGCGGTGTGTGTGCTGTACTGGGTGGACGAGCAACTGGTGGCGTTCAACCTCATGCTCAGGGACGAACATCGGCTGGTGGACAAGTTCTTCGGGCATGACGTCGCCTTCACCCGCGACCACAACCTGTACTTTCGCAGTTGGCTGACCAATGTCGACTACTGTATTCAACACAAAATTGCAGCGTACGAGTGCGGGCAGGCCGGGTATGCCAGTAAGCTGCGCCTGGGCTGCGAGTTCCAGGGCAACCAGGTGTTCTTCCGACACCGCAACCGCCTGGTCAACGGACTGCTCGCGCTGGTAAAACTGTTTATTCGACCGGATCGTTCCGACCCTGCCATGGCTGCCGCAATAAGCGAAACCCGATGATCACCAAGACCCGCCAGAAAGCCCGTCCGTTTGCCATTTCGCGCTGGAGTGTCCAGCGCAAGCTGGTGCTGGCGTTCTGGTTGGTCAGCGTGATCCCCACCATGATTGCGGCGGAATTGGCCGCCACCACGCTGTCGGAAATTTTCGACAGCAACGTGCGCATCTGGCTGCAGGAGTCGACCAAGATCGTCAAGGACGAGATCGGCGATATCCTTCACGACAACGCGCGCATGGCCAAACTGTTCTTGCGCTACACCAGTCCGCCAGAGAGCAGGCAAGCCGCCAAGCACGATCGTCTGACCGCGGACATAGCCGATGCCACCGACATCGATGTGGTCGCGCTGATCCGCGTGAGTGACAACAAACCGGTGTTCAGCACCGCCGCCGACGACATCGTCAAACAGATCAGCCTGGCCCGGAACACCGTATTGCAGACCGTGCAGGTGGGCGGTGTGTCCACCGGCATCGTGGTCTCCACCTTCGAGACCACCCAGGAGGGCGTCGACTATGTGCTGTTGGTCGGCACCTACCTGGACAGCAGCTTCCTCACCAGCGTGGCCGATGTGCATTCCCTAGACCTGCGCCTGTACCTGGCCAACCCGGACGGCTTCTCGGAAATCTTTTCGACCCAACGCTTCGAGGATCACCCCTCGCGCATCCCCAAGGACGTCGAAACCGCGATGCGCAGCACGCGCCAACCCAGCGAGCAGTTCACCCATAACTACAGCGGCCTGTACTGGCCAATCTTCAACGACGCCGGCGAGTTGCAAGGCGTGATTTTCAGCGGGTTGCTGCGCCACACCAGCCTGGTGGGGCTGGTCAACCAGAGCAACTTGTTCGTGCTGATCTTTGTGCTCAGCTCGGCGTTGTCCCTGGCGGCCGGGGTGCTGGTGTCGCGACGCCTGACCAAGCCGCTGCGGGATCTGTCCCAGGGCGTCAGCGCGGTGATCTCAGGCGATTATGCGCACCGCGTCGAGGTCAGCGGCGGCGACGAATTGGCCCAGTTGAGCAGCACCTTCAACCACATGACCGAACGCTTGGGCGAATTGCACCAGCTCGAAGCCCAATTGCGGCGCCGCGACCGCCTGCATGCCCTGGGCGAAGTCGCCATGGGCCTGGCCCACGAGATCCGCAACCCGTTGGGCATCATCAAGACCGCCACCCAGTTGCTGCACCGCCGCGCCGACCTGCCGGACGCCGACAAGCGCCACCTCGAATACGTGATCAGTGAAGTCAGCCGCATCAATGACCTGATCACCGAGTTTCTCGACTTTGCCAAGCCCAACCCGCCGCTGCGCGTGGTGCAACCGGCGCGTGCACTGGTGGAAGAAATCCTCGGCTTCTGCGCGCCAGAACTGGCCACCCATAACATCGATGCGCAGATCGACGACCAGGCGCCGGGGGCGACGCTGTATGCCGATGCCCGCCAACTCAAACAGGCGTGTCTCAACCTGATCATCAACGCTATCGACGCCATGCCCGACGGCGGGCGTTTGACCTTGGGCATTCGCAGCGTGGGCGACAACACCGTCATCAGCATTGCCGACAGCGGCCAAGGTATTCCCGCCGAGATGATCGAGCGTATCTTCACGCCGTTTGTCACCACCAAGGCTTCGGGCACGGGGCTGGGGCTGGCCAAGGTCTATTCGATCATGGAAAGTCACGACGGCAGCATCGAATGCGCCAGTGAGAAAGAGGCCGGCGCCACCTTCAGCCTGTACATTCCGGCGCGGGGCGAAGACGACGAGGACAGTCATGACGCATAACGTATTAGTAGTCGACGATGAGCCCAAGCTGTGTGATTTGCTCGCCTCGGCCCTGGGCCAGAACGGCATTCAAGTATTCACCGCCGGCAACGGCCTGCACGCGCTCAAGGTGTTGGAGCAGGAAGACATCGACCTGGTGATCAGTGACTGGCGCATGCCGGGCATGGACGGTGCGGCGCTGCTGGCGGAAATCAAAACGCGCTACCCCCACGTGCCGGTGATCGTGATGACTGCCTACAGCACAGTGAAAAACGCTGTGCAGTCGATGCGTAACGGCGCCTATGACTACATCGCCAAGCCGTTCGATATCGACGAACTCGATATCACCGTGGCCAAAGCCCTGCAGTTTCGCGACATCCTGCGCGACAACGCACGCCTGCGCGCCGAGCTGGATGAGCACGCGCAGTTCGACAGCCTGGTGGGCGACAGCCCGGCGTTTCGCAAGGTGCTCCAGGCAGTGGATTCGGTGCGCGACAGCAGCGCCACCATCCTGCTGACTGGCGAGAGTGGTACCGGCAAGGAAATGGTCGCGCGCGCCATCCACAAGCACGGCAGCCGCGCCGACAAACCCTTCGTGGCGGTCAACTGCGCGGCGATTCCCGAAGGCTTGTTGGAAAGCGAGATGTTTGGCCATCGCAAGGGCGCGTTCACCGGCGCGGTGTCGGACCGGGTCGGGCGCTTCCAGCAGGCCGACAAGGGCACGTTGTTTCTCGATGAAGTAGGCGATATGCCCCTGGCCTTGCAGGCCAAGATCCTGCGCGCTTTGCAGGAGCGGGTGATCGAGCCGGTGGGCGACCCGCGTGAGCGCAAGGTGGACGTGCGAGTGATCGCCGCCACCAATAAAAACCTGCTGGATGCAGTGGCCAACAAAGAGTTTCGCGAAGACCTGTATTACCGCCTCAATGTGTTCCCGATCCCGCTACCGGCCCTGCGCGAGCGGGTGGAAGACATCGCGCCCCTGGCCCGGCATTTCGCCCAGACCCTGAGCGCCACCGCCGGCAAACGCATCACCGGTTTCAGCCCCGAGGCCTTGCAGGCCATGGCGGCGTATCACTGGCCGGGTAATATCCGCGAGCTGCAAAACTGCGTGGAGCGCGCGACCATCGTGGCAGCCACGCCCGTGATCGAAGACATCGATTTGCCAGGCTATCTGTTTGCTTCCAAGCCCAGCGAGGGCGGCGTGGCGACGATTCTCAGCGACGGCCCCGGCATTCCCCAGGACTTGGATGCGGCGCTGGCCGAGGTCGAGAAAGCCTACATCCTGGCGGCGTTACAGGAGAGCAACGGCGTACAGGCCGCGGCGGCGGCAAAGATCGGGATTTCCGAGCGCAGCTTCTGGTATCGCCTGAAGAAGCTGGGCATCCAGGTCGACAAAATAGTCCGCTGACTCAACCGGGATAAAACTGTGGGAGGAGGCTTGCCCTAATGCCAGTCAGTTAGGGGATTCAGTTGATCCAGCCCAGGCAATAACTTTCAAAGGTGGGAGGGGGCTTGCCCCCGATTGCAGTGGCCCAGTTACAGATGAGCTGACTGTCACACAGCTATCGGGGGCAAGCCCCCTCCCACATGTTTGACCGCAGTGTGTCAGGTGTGAAGGCGTACCCAGACGCTTACCAGCACAGTTGCGGCGATTAGCCACGCTACTGCCGCTACGGCTAAAGAAGCCTCCAGGCGCATTCGGTCGACCATCACATACAACGCAGCCAGGTACACAAAGTACGGAATGATCGACCACATGCCGAACAGGATGGTGGTCTTCAAGTCTTCCACCGAGCGGCCTTTGCCGACGATGTAGTGGGCGATCAGCGCAAAGGTCGGGAACAGCGGCACCAGCCCGGCGATGTAGTAGTTCTTGGTCTTGGCCAGCGCGGCGAGTATCAGCACCACCGCCGCGCCCAGGGCGGCCTTCAGAAACAGATCCATCAGTGACTCAACCCATATTTTTTGACTTTGTCGAACAGCGTGGTCTTGGCCATTCCCAGCTCCTGGCTGGCTTGGGTCAGGTTGCCGCCGCTGCGTTGCAGGGCGTCCATCAGCAAATTGCGCTCAAAGGCTTCCACCGCCTCGGTAAAGGCCAACCCCTGGCCGCCGCTGCTGGCGCCGCTTTTTTTGAATGCGGGCAGGCCGAGTGCGAAGCGTTCGGCGACGTTGCGCAATTCGCGGACGTTGCCGGGCCAGTCGTGGCTCATCAAGCTGGATAGGGTCTGGTTATCCAGCTCCGGCGCGGTGCGGTCGAAACGCAGGGAGGACTGCTGCAGGAAATGCTCGAACAATTGCAGGATGTCTTCGCGGCGCTCGCGCAGTGGCGGCAACTCCAGGGTGACTACGTTGAGGCGGTAATACAGGTCGCTGCGGAACTGACTGGCGCGGCTCAGCTCGTCCAGGTCGGATTTGGTCGCGGCAATCACTCGGCAATCCACCGCCACGCTCTGGTTGGAGCCGAGGCGTTCCAGGGTGCGTTCCTGCAACACCCGCAGCAGTTTGATCTGCAGGTTGATGGGCATGCTTTCCACTTCGTCGAGGAACAGCGTGCCTTCATGGGCGTGTTCGATCTTGCCGATACGCCGCTTGCCGGCGCCAGTGAAGGCGTTGGCTTCGTGGCCGAAAATCTCGCTTTCAAACAGGTTTTCCGGCAAGCCGCCGCAGTTCAGGGCGACGAACTGGTGGGCGTGGCGCCGGCTGAAATCATGCAGGCAGCGGGCGACCAGTTCCTTGCCTGTGCCGGTCTCACCTTCGATCAACACATTGGCTGAGGTGTCGGCGACATTGGCGATCAATTCGCGCAGGTTCTGCATGGCCGGCGAACGCCCGATGATTCGGCCTTCCAGGGAGTCGCGTTCGGCCAGTTGACGGCGCAGCGCCCAGACTTCCCGCGCCAGCCCGCGCTGCTCCAGGGCGCGCCGGGCGACGTCCACCAGGCGTTCGGGGGAGAAGGGTTTTTCCATGAAGTCATAGGCGCCGTTGCGCATCGCCCCGACGGCCATGGAAATATCGCCGTGCCCCGTGATGAGCACCACCGGCAGGCTTTTATCCAGGGCTTTGAGGCGGGTGAGCAGCTCCAGGCCGTCGATGCCCGGCAGGCGGATATCGCTGATGACAATGCCGGCAAAGTTCTCGCCGACGCGCTTCAAGGCTTCCTCGGCGCTGGCCACCCCCACACTGGTGATGTCTTCCAGCGCCAGGGCCTGCTGGCAACCGAGCAGCACATGGGGGTCGTCTTCGACGATCAGGACGGTGAGGTCATTGGGGTCTGTATTCATGTCGACTCAGTGGGGTGAGCGCCCGCCAATGGCAGGCTCAGGACAAAGGCCGTACCACCGCTGGGCGGGTGTTCCACGGCGAGGTTGCCGCCGGTGGCCGCCGCCAGGCTGGCCGACAGGGTCAGCCCCAGGCCCAGGCCTTGTTCGCCGGGTTTGGTGGTAAAGAACGGTTCGAACAAATGTTTGCGCGCCTCGGGGTCGATGCCGTGGCCATTGTCGCGCACCTGCAAGCGGTATTTGCCCTCGGCGTTGCTGCCCTCCAGCCACAGTTCGGGCGCCGGCTGGGCCTGCATGGCATCCAGGGCGTTGCCGATCAGGTTGACCAGGATCTGCTCCAGGCGCGTTTGATCGATCTGCAATGGGGCGTCGGTAAAGTCACGGTGCAAGGTCAGTGGCAGGTTGTCCAGACGCGCGCTCAGCACCTGGAGCGCGGCGTCCACAGCCTTGGCCAGGCTGGCTTGGCCCTGGTCGTCGCCACGCCGGGCGAACGAGCGCAGGCTGGCGGTGATGCGGCCCATGCGGTCGATCAGTTCGTTGATGGTCTTGAGGTTGGTGCTGGCGGTGTCCAGCGCGCCGCGTTCGAGGAAGCGCACGGTATTGCCGGACAAGGTGCGCAGCGCCGCCAACGGCTGGTTCAATTCATGGGCGATGCTGGTGGACATCTGGCCGATGGCCGCCAGTTTACCGGCCTGCACCAGTTCATCCTGGGCGCGGCGCAGGGTTTCTTCGGCCTGGCGCCGTTCGCGGATCTGGCCCTTGAGCCGTTCGTTGCTGGCGCGCAGGTCGGCGGTGCGTTCGGCGATCCGCCGCTCCAGTTGGCTGTTGGCTTCCTGCAAGGCTTCCCGCGCGGCGAGGCGGGTGGCGATGACCTTGCGTCGCTCGTTCCAGGCAATCAGCAGGAATGCCACCAGGCCGAAGGCGACCGCCACCAGGATGCCCTGATTGATCGCTGCGCGACGCAGGTCGTTGAGTGGGGTGAGGAGGGTGAAGCTCCAGGGTGTGTCATTGAGCGGGCGCGATTGCGCCAGGTAGCTGACCTCGTGCTCGTCGTTGACCACTTCACTGTTGGCCGGGAAGGTCAGTTTTTCCGTTCCTTCCTTCAAACGCTCGCGTGCCAGGGGCTCCAGCTCGTTCAAGGTGGCCCAGTAGTATTGCAGGCTGTGGGCGAGGCGTTCTTTGACCTCGTCGCTCAGTGGACGCACGGCCTTGAGGCGGCGGGCCGGGTCGCTGGAGAGAATGATGATGCCGTTCTCGTCGCTCACGAACGCTTCGAGGCGCGCACGCTGCCAGCGCTCTTCCAGGGCTTCGAGGCGCACTTTGACCACGGCGACGCCAATGATTTTGCCGTGCTCCTCCAGGCCATGGGCCAGGTAGTAGCCAGGCTCGCCGTTGGTGCTGCCGATGCCGTAGAAACGACCGGGCTGGCCGCGCACGGCGTTCTGGAAATATGCGCGGAAGGACAGGTCTTCCCCCTGGTAACTGTCGGCATCGCGCCAGTTACTGGTGGCGAGTACGCGGCCAGTGGTGTCCATCACGTAGATGGCCCGGCTGCGGCTGCGTCGGTTCAGGCCTTCGAGGTAATCGTTGACGGCTTTGCGGGTTTCTTGATTCGGGTCGGCCAGCAGCGTGGAGACACTGGTTTCCAGCTCCAGCAGGCTGGGCAGGTAGGTGTATTTGCTGATCTCGCTCTCGACGGTACGGGCATGCAGCTCCAACTGGCGTTCGCCGTTGTCGCTGAGGGTGCGGATGCCATAGTACTCACTGATCCAGAAGCCGATGTAACCCAGGCCGATCATCAGGGCGATGATCAACGGCGGCAGGAACAACTGGCGAATCAGGCGAGGTTTCACGGCAAGTGATGGCGGTGCGGCGCGAAATTGGTTGGGGTCGCATTTCATCACAGATGCCTTGGGTCAACCAGAGCTTGCCATGTAGGAGGGGGCTTACCCCCGATGACGGTGGCTCAGTAACAGATGTACCGACTGACACACAGCTATCGGGGGCAAGCCCCCTCCCACACTGGCTCGGGCTTAATTGCTTAGTGCTGCAGGATTTTCTCGAGGAACTGCTGCGCGCGCTCGGAGCGGGCGCTGATGTCGCCGAAGAATTCTTCTTTCGGGCAGTCTTCGATGATCTTGCCGGCATCCATGAAGATCACGCGGTCGGCCACTTTACGGGCGAAGCCCATTTCGTGGGTCACGCACATCATGGTCATGCCTTCCTGAGCCAGTTGCACCATTACATCCAACACTTCGTTGACCATTTCCGGGTCCAGGGCCGAGGTCGGTTCGTCGAACAGCATGACGATCGGGTCCATGGCCAGGGCGCGGGCAATCGCCACACGTTGCTGCTGACCACCGGAGAGCTGGCCAGGATGCTTGTGGGCGTGTGCCGACAGGCCGACGCGCTCAAGCAATTGCAGGCCTTTCTTGGTGGCTTCTTCCTTACTGCGGCCAAGCACCTTGATCTGCGCGATGGTCAGGTTTTCGGTGATGGTCAGGTGTGGGAACAGCTCGAAGTGCTGGAACACCATGCCCACGCGCGAGCGCAGTTTCGGCAGGTTGGTCTTCGGGTCGGCGATGGAAGTGCCGTCGACCACGATGTCGCCTTTCTGGAACGGTTCCAGCGCGTTCACGCACTTGATCAGGGTGGATTTGCCCGAGCCGGAGGGCCCGCACACCACGATTACTTCGCCTTTTTTAACCTCGGTGCTGCAATCGGTCAGCACCTGGAAGTCGCCATACCACTTGTTGATGTTCTTGATAGAGATCATACGGCAAACCTTTTTTGCAGACGCTTGACCAGCAGCGAGGCGGAAAAGCTGATGATGAAGTAGACGACACCGGCGAAGATCAGGAACTCATTGGAGCGGCCGATGATATCGCCGTTGGAGCGGGCGGAGTTGAGGAAGTCCACCAGGCCCACGGTGTAGACCAGCGACGTATCCTGGAACAGGATGATCGACTGTTGCAGCAGCAACGGGGTCATCTTGCGGAACGCCTGGGGCAGGATGATCAGGCGCATGGTCTGGCCGTAGGTCATGCCCATGGCCTGTGCTGCCGCCATCTGGCCCTTGGGGATCGACTGCACGCCGGCCCGCACGATTTCACAGAAGTACGCGGCTTCGAACATCATGAAAGCCACGACGCAGGAGGTGAACGCACCGATTGGGGTGTCTTCGCCGGTGATCCAGCGCAGCACGAACGGCACCGCCAGGTAGAACCAGGTGATCACCAGCAGCAGGGGGATCGAGCGGAAGTAGTTCACATAGGCGCCGGCCAGACGCGACAGCAGTTTGCTGGACGACAGGCGCATCAGCGCGAGAATCGTGCCCAGGGCGATACCGCCGATCACGCCCATGACCATCAGCTTCAAGGTCATGATCATGCCGTTCCACAGGCCGGGCATGGCGGGGATGATACCGCTGAAATCGAGTTCCATTATTTACCCCCCACGGAGATCAGGCCGGGCACTGCGACTTTCTTCTCGACCAGGCGCATCAGCAGCATCAGGCTCATGTTCAGGGTGAAGTAGATCAGCGTGGCCAGGGTGAAGGCTTCGAACAGGTTGGCCGAGAACTCGGCGGTCTGTTTGGTTTGCGCCAGCAGTTCCATCAGGCCGATCAAGGACGCCACGGAGGAGTTCTTGAAGACGTTGAGGAATTCCGAGGTGAGGGGCGGGATGATGATGCGGTAGGCCTGGGGCAGCAGCACGTTCCAGTAGATCTGCGGCAGCTTGAAGCCCATGGCGCGGGCGGCGGCTTCCTGGCCGCGTGGCAGCGCCTGGATACCGGTGCGCACTTGTTCGCAGACACGGGCCGCGGTGAACAGGCCCAGGCACACGACAACGCTCAGGTAGGCCGAGGTGGTCGGGTTCAAGTCCTGCTTGTACCAGTCCTGCAGGTTCTGCGGCAGCAGGTCGGGCACCAGGAAGTACCAGATAAACAGCTGCACCAGCAACGGCACGTTACGGAACAGCTCCACGTAACAGGTCGCAATGCCGGATACCAGCCGGTTCGGCACGGTGCGCATGACCCCCAGAATGGAGCCCAGCAGCAAGGCGATGATCCATGCCACGACGGCGATGGCGATGGTCCAGCCCAAGCCGGCGATGTACCAGTCGAGATAAGTCTCGCTGCCCACGCCGGTGGACTTGAAGAACACGCCCCAGTCCCAGTTGTAATTCATTAGGGTCTCCCCCGAAATCGATCGATGTACAAGCACCCGCTTGGGGAAAATCCATTCCCGCCTGACGTTGAACGCCAGGCACACGCGATCGGCTCGAAAACCGCCAGGTCGAGTGTTCCAAGTTAAAACCAGCAGGTAGTAACAGACGCCTGAGGGAGGGTTGGCTCCCTCAGGAGATAAGGTTAGTCAGCTTTTAGATCTTTACTTCCGGAGCCGGCTTATCGGTCGGGTTCTGGATCAGTTCCTTGACCTTGTCGCTCATCGGGAAGTTGAGGTTCAGGCCTTTAGGTGGAACCGGGCTTTCGAACCACTTGGCGTAGATCTTGTTGATCTCGCCGGACTTGTACAGACCGATGATGGCGTCATCCACGGCTTTCTTGAACGCTGGGTCGTCTTTGCGGACCATGCAGGCGTAGGCTTCGAAAGACTGCGGAGTACCGGTGATTACCCAGTCATCCGGCTTCTTGGCCTTGGCTTCCTCACCGGCCAGCAGGGCGTCATCCATCATGAACGCTACGGCGCGGCCGCCTTCAAGCATCTGGAAGGATTCGCCGTGGTCTTTGGCGGAGATGATGTTCATGCCCATCTGCTTGTCGGCGTTCATCGACTTGATGATGCGCTCGGACGTGGTGCCGGCGGTGGTCACGACGTTCTTGCCTTTAAGGTCGGCAAAGTCGGCATAGCTTGGCTTGCCATCTTTGTCTTTCTTGACCAGCAGACGGGTGCCGATTTCGAAGATGTTGGTGGTGAAAGCGACTTGCTGGGCGCGTTCGGCGTTGTTGGTGGTGGAACCGCACTCGATGTCGACGGTGCCGTTCTGAACCAGCGGAATACGGGTCTGCGAGGTCACCAGGTTGTAACGGGTCTGCAGATCGGGCTTGTTCAGGTCTTTTTTCAGGGCTTCAACGATGGCCAGCTGAATGTCGTGGGAGTAACCCACAGGTTTGCCCGAGCCATCCGCGATGTAGGAGAACGGAATGGAGCTGTCGCGGTGCCCGAGGGTGATGGTGCCGGAGTCGTTGATTTTCTTCAGCGTGCCGGTGAGTTCGGCGGCAAAGACTGGAGTGCTGATCAGAGCAGCAGCGATAGCTGCGCCCAAAATATGGGGAACGATGCGCATCAATACTTCCTCGACATTTGTTTTTTTTATGAAGCCGGCTAAACGGCTCTCTTGTACAGCGAATGTCCGTGACGGCTCCTGAGGCGTCTCGGCAATCGTCCAAGAGTGTAGAGCATGAGTCGTGCCAGGCTTGAAATAAAAGGTTAACTGTATGATTTAAAAGGTGATTAAGTTTGTGTTACGGGATTTCGCCGGTCTTTTGATCCGGCAAACCGAATAGCGTGGGAAGTCGTGTTCGGAAAACCGAATGGCCGTTGGTTGGTCGATCGGCGTAAGTGTGTACGGGACAAACGCAAAAGCGCCGCGTTTATTCAGAATAAACGCGGCGCTCTCAGGTTGTTACTCGCAGGCTCAAGACCATGCGGCGGCAGGTCAGGCCGCTTGGAACTTACTGCGGTTCTGCTCAACCTTGGACAGGTAGCGCTGGACGTTGTCCTGCTCTTGCTCAGTGGTAAACAGGCCCAGCTTGGTGCGGCGCCATAGGATGTCCTGAGCCTGGGTGGCCCATTCTTCTGTGCACAGATAGTCGACCTCGCGGGTGTACAGGCCACCGCCCAAATGCTCGCCCAGGTCAGCCAGGGTTTGCACGCCCTCCAGCAGGCGCCAAGTGCGGCTGCCGTAGGTTGTGGACCAGCGGCGTGCGATCTCGCTCGGAACCCAATCGAACTTGGCGCGAATCGCCTCGGCCAGCGCTTCGGGCGTGCTCATGTCCTCACCACCCGGCAGGCTGGCCGTGGCGGTCCAGCTAGGACGCATCTGCGTGAAGTACGGCGCCAGTTGGGCCATGGCCGATTCGGCGAGCTTGCGATAGGTGGTCAACTTGCCACCGAACACCGACAGGATTGGTGCCTCGCCCGTACTCCCGGACAGTGCCAGGGTGTAGTCGCGGGTGATCGCCGATGGGTTGTCCGACTCGTCGTTGCACAACGGGCGTACGCCGGAGTAGGTGTGCACGATGTCATCGCGGCTCAGTTGCTTCTTGAAGTGGGCATTGACCACCTTGAGCATGTAGTCGGTTTCGCCCTCGGTGATCGCCACTTTCGCCGGGTCACCGGTGTATTCGCGGTCGGTGGTGCCGATGATAGTTAGATGATTCAGGTACGGAATCGTGAAGACGATGCGCTGGTCTTCGTTCTGCAAAATGTGCGCGTGGGCGCCTTCATACAATTTCGGCACGATCAGGTGGCTGCCCTGGATCAGGCGGATGCCGTAGGGCGAATCCAGTTTCAGGTCATCCTTGATGAATTTGGCCACCCATGGGCCGGCGGCATTCACCAACGCACGAGCGCGAATCGAAAACAGGCTGCCGTCGGCACGTTCCATGTTCATTTCCCACAGACCCTTGCTGCGATGGGCGCTGACGCACCGGGTCTGGGTGTGGATATGGGCGCCCTTTTCGCGGGCGGCCATGGCGTTGAGCACCACCAGGCGGGCGTCGTCGACCCAGCAGTCGGAATACTCGAACCCTTTGGTGATTTCGCTTTTCAGTGGGCTGTCCGGGCCAAACTTGAGGCTCTTGGAACCCGCGAGCTTTTCGCGCTTGCCCAGGTTGTCATAGAGGAACAGCCCAGCACGAATCATCCACGCCGGACGCAGGTGCGGGCGGTGCGGCAGGACAAAACGCATTTGCTTGACGATGTGCGGCGCCTTGGCCAGCAGCACTTCCCGTTCGGCCAGGGCTTCGCGCACCAGACGGAATTCGTAATGTTCGAGATAGCGCAAACCGCCGTGGATCAGCTTGCTGCTGGCGGAAGAGGTGTGGCTGGCCAGGTCATCCTTTTCGCAAAGGAATACCGACAGCCCACGACCGGCTGCATCTGCTGCAATGCCGACGCCATTGATCCCGCCGCCGATAACGGCAACGTCATAGACTTCAGCAAGCGGTGGAGCAGGCAAGGTAGAAGGGTTCATCGGCTGGCCTCGCGATTTTTTCGTATTGGAATTCGAACATTAATGTTCATTTGCGAAAATGGTAGCCGATAAACGCGGGCACAGCCACCCGACTTCGATTGAAAAAACTCATCGAAGGGCAGGAAAAGGAAAAATTGTGAACATTGGCCCGTCTAAGGCTCGAGATGTTTCAGCGAGTATTGATAGCTATCGGGGGCAAGCCCCCTCCCACATTTGAATGGTTATACACATCAAAGTGTGGGAGGGGCTTGCCCCCGATAGCATCAGTAAAGGCCCTACACGACTTCCAGCCGAACCTTATGCTGATTCAGCAACTGCACCAACGCCGGCACCGGCTCTTGGTCAGTCACCAGGCAATCCACCAGACTGATCGGCCCCAACCGAATCATGGCATTGCGCCCGAATTTGCTGGAGTCCGCCGCCAGAATTACTTGCCGGGCATTGGCGATGATCGCCTGAGACACGCGCACTTCCTGGTAATCGAAATCCAGCAGGCTGCCGTCCTCGTCGATGCCGCTGATACCCACCAGTGCGAAGTCGACTTTGAACTGATTGATAAAGTCGACGCTGGCCTGGCCCACCACGCCGCCGTCGCGTCGCACATTGCCGCCGGTGAGCAGCACGTCGAAGTCGTCCTTGGCGCTGAGCATGGCGGCGACGTTGAGGTTGTTGGTGATGATTTTCAGGTGGCTGTGGTTCAGTAGCGCACGGGCGATGGATTCGGTGGTGGTACCGATATTGATGAACAGCGAGGCGTGATCGGGGATCTGGGCGGCGATGGCTTCGCCGATGCGTTGTTTTTCGTCGCGCATCTGGTCGGCACGCATGGCGTACGCGGTGTTTTCGACGCTGGAGTCATAGGCTGCGCCGCCATGGTAGCGACGCAGCAGATTAGCGTCCGCCAACTGGTTGATATCGCGGCGGATGGTTTGCGGGGTGACAACGAACAACTGCGCCATTTCCTCGATACTGACGTAGCCGCGTTCGCGGACCAGTTCGAGAATTTGTTGCTGGCGGGGAGGCAGATTCATGGGGCGTCCTTTGGGCTGCCATACAAAAGTGGCCCATGATGACGCAGGAATCTGCTCCCTACCAGTTACAACCCGAGGTTGGCTTATTCGGCGCCTTCGTGGGGCTCCCAGTCTCGGGTGCGGCTGACTGCTTTTTGCCAGCCGGCGTAGAGTTTTTCTTTTTCCTTTTCGTCCAATTGAGGTTCGAATTCGCGCTCGATCACCGCTTTGCCGCGCAATTCGTCCAGGCTGCCCCAGAAACCGCAGGCCAAGCCGGCCAGGTACGCCGCGCCCAGCGCTGTGGTTTCACGCATTTGCGGGCGCTCCACCTGAGTACCGAGGATGTCGGCCTGGAACTGCATCAGGAAGTTGTTGGCCACCGCACCGCCGTCTACGCGCAGGGCTTTGAGGCGTTCGCCGGAATCCTGCTGCATGGCGTCCAGCACGTCGCGGGTCTGGTAGGCAATCGACTCCAGAGCTGCACGAATAATGTGATCCACACGTACGCCACGGGTCAGGCCGAACAGCGCGCCACGGGCGTAGGGGTCCCAGTACGGTGCGCCCAGACCGGTGAAAGCAGGGACCAGGTACACGCCGTTGCTGTCCTTGACCTTGCCGGCAAAGTATTCGGTGTCATGGGCGTCGTTGATGATCTTCAGCTCGTCACGCAGCCACTGCACGGTGGAACCACCGTTGAATACTGCGCCTTCCAGGGCGTAGGCCACTTCGCCGCGCGGGCCGCAGGCGATGGTGGTGAGCATGCCGTGCTTGGATTTCACGGCTTTGTCGCCGGTGTTCATCAGCAGGAAGCAGCCGGTGCCGTAGGTGTTCTTGGCCTGGCCGGCTTCCACGCACATCTGGCCGAACAGTGCGGCCTGCTGGTCACCGGCGATGCCGCCGATGGCGATACCGCTTTTGGTGCGGCCGTAGATTTCCGACGAGGACTTCACTTCCGGCAGCATCTCGCGCGGAATGTCGAGGATCTCCAGCATCTTCGCATCCCACTCCAGGGTGTGGATGTTGAAGAGCATGGTGCGCGAGGCGTTGGTGTAGTCGGTGACGTGGGTTTTGCCGCCGGTAAATTTCCAGATCAGCCAGCTGTCGACGGTACCGAACAGCAGCTCGCCGCTGCGCGCACGCTCGCGGCTGCCTTCGACGTTGTCGAGGATCCACTTGAGTTTGGTGCCCGAGAAGTACGGGTCGGTGACCAGGCCAGTGGTGTCGCTGATGTACTGTTCGTGACCGTCGCGCTTGAGCTGCTGGCAGATTTCGGTGCTACGGCGGCACTGCCAAACAATGGCGTTGTAGATCGGGCGGCCGGTGACTTTGTCCCACACCACGGTGGTTTCGCGCTGGTTGGTGATGCCGATGGCGGCTACCTGGTCATGGTGCAGGCCGGCCTGGGCCAGCGCTTCGACCATCACCGCGCTCTGGGTGGCGAAGATCTCCATCGGGTCGTGTTCGACCCAGCCCGCTTGCGGGTAATGCTGGGCGAACTCACGTTGGGCGGTGCAGACCACGTTGGCGTCACGATCGAAGATGATTGCCCGCGAACTGGTGGTGCCCTGGTCGAGGGCAATGATGTAGTTCTTATTCTGAAGGTCGGTCATGTCGATTGCCTTAAACGAAATAGGAAGTCAGAAATCAGCCTGGGCCGCGAAGGGCAGGGGCGCCAGGCTGGCGCTTTCAGGAAATACGGGTATTGCCGTTGACAGCCGTGTCAGGTGTTTCAATTACAGCAGGTGCGGCGCTCGGCAGATGACGGGCGATCAGGCCGCGATACGCCGCAGCACCAAGGCACGCACCCACGATCGGCGCGAAAATCGGCACCAGGAAATAAGGAATATCGCGGCCGCCGGTAAGGGCCATTTCACCCCAGCCGGCGAAAAAGGTCATCAGCTTCGGCCCCAGATCCCGCGCGGGGTTCATCGCAAACCCCGTCAGCGGGCCCATGGCGCTGCCGATCACGGCGATC
>BQMB01000633.1:0-44627 GCA_027943415.1 Closterium sp. NIES-67 | reverse complement strand
GCGCTTCCTCCACCAACAGACTCACCTGCATCCACCTGCCTGGACTGCACCAAGAGCAAGCTCAGGCATCAGCCGCACCCTTCCTCCCCATCCGTCGCAGCTGCTCCGCTGTGCTGTGTGATGTTATCATATGCTGTCACATTCTGTCTGCCTCCTTTCCCATGTTTTCAACTTGCATGTGTGGTTTGAACGTGTGCAATAATTTGTGTGTGATGTGTTCTGGAGTTTGGGAATATTTTTTGTGTTATTTTGTTTGAGCAGGTATTTGTGATGATAGATCTTGAGAAGATCTTTCCGACGCAACAAGAATCGCTTCAATCGGAGCAAGAACGCGAAAGCTATGAAGATTCAAAGTTCATGAGCTTGCGTTACAATTGCGGCCGTTACAACGTGAAGTTGTGGGGTGACTCTATATGGAGTTGGGACCTTGGGGTTGGGGAAATTTGTCACTCTACTGTAACAGCTGCAAATTGGTTGGGAACAACCAAGCTAGGTTGGCAAGGGTGGCCAACTTGGATGGATTGGTTGGGAAGGGACAAATGTCAAAGTTGGGGTTTCTATAGGGAGAGAATCTTTGTGCTTATGGGGTTTCCTTGGTTGGGAACTCTCTTGGGACCTTCCCTCTCATCCCTCTCTTCTATCCCAACCTTTCTCTTGCTCCTCTAATTCCTTGTGAGATTCTTGAACTTTGATTGAACTTTTGAGATCGAGTTAAGTTCTCCTCCTACACCTTACCCCCTAATGCATCGAAAGCCATAGCGTCGCGAATACTTCATCAATCAACGTGATTCGAATTGGGAACGGTAGCTAAGACTAAGAGCTACATTATATCCGAGTTTCGCGACATTCCAATTGCTAGTTTTTCGTCGACGATGTTTCTTGTGAAGACGACTTTTCTGTCCAGAATTTCGGATTTATATTTTGAGTAATTCTAGCTCCTAAGTTCACCTAGACCCCGTCCTTAATCCTAACACGCTGGACCTAGTGCACATGGATGTCTGGGGCCCAGCTCCAGTCGCATCCCGAGGCGGTCATCGGTACTTTCTTACACTAGTCGATGACCACTCGCGGTATGTTTCTGTGCACCTCCTGCATACCAAGGCGGAGGCACCTGATGTCATTATGGCATGGGTGCGCCACGCTCAAATCACGTTCGGCACTCCTCTGAAGTGCCTCCATTCTGATGGCGGGGAGAATTTCGCAATGGCAAACTCGATAACTTCTGTGCGGCCCAAGGGATTCGGCAAACCTTCACGCTCCCCGAAAGCCCGCAGCAGAATGGCATTGCAGAGAGCCGCAACCACACCTTGGTTCAGATCGCTCGCTGCCTCCTCAGTCAGGCCAACGTACCACGATCACTCAAGGGATATGCCCTCTTCCATGCGGCACTCCTCTACAATCTTTATCCGCATCCCCACCGGCCCGACACCACACCTACCGCTCTCTGGCTTGGGGTCACGCCTTCCGCCCGCTCTCTACGCGTCTGGGGGTGTACCGCGTATGTGTTGCTAAGGCCCCACACGCGCAGGAAGCAAGGTGGCAAGCTTGGTCCCAAAACCCAGACCTGCATGTACCTGGGGCACAACTCCGACTCCCCAGACTACTTATTCCTCAACCCAATCACCAGACAGCTGATTCGCAGCCGTGATGTCCTCTTCGATGAGACACGCCCATTCCACTCTGCGACCACGGGCGAGCCTCCTCCACCTCCCCCGACGCTTGTTTGGGAAGACTTCGATGCCCCACCTCCGGCCGCTGCCCCTTCTCCGGGGCCTTCTCCGTCCGGCGTGTCTCACCCGGCCTCCCCAGTATCCTCCGCAGCGGCACCTCCTCCTGCTCCGCCTTCCCCGCGCGTCGAGCCCGGCTCACCAGTCTCCTACCGGAGGCGCCCAGTCCCTCCGCCTTCGTCTCCGGTCTCTAGTCGCACTCGTTCCAAGGGATGGGCTCCGCCTCTCGCCTGGGGACCAGCCGCCTTCTCCATCCGGTGTTCGGTCACCCCGCCTCCTTCTGCCCAGGAGTATCTCGACTTCTTCGAAACCTTCTCGGCCATGGCCAAGATCCCGACTGTGCGCACTCTTCTTGATATAGCCGCTCGCGGCAACTTCGAGATCAAGTCCATGGACGCCTCCTCCGCCTTTCTCCAAGGCCAGCTCAAAGAGGATGTTCACATGGAACGCCCACCGGGGTTTTCTGGCACTTACCCTGCCAACACAGTGTGGAAGCTGAAGCGCCCAGTGTATGGCCTCAAGCAGGCTCCTCGTGAGTGGCACAACAAGGTGAAGGAATTCCTCCTCGCACTTGACTTCCATCCCTCTGCCTCAGATTCCAGTCTCTTCGTTCGTCACTCCTCCGAGCCCTTCTATATCCTCGTCTACGTCGACGACTTCATTCTAGCCGCCAGAGATCCAGCCGACATGGCAGCTGTCCAGTCTGCTCTCAGCTCCGCCCTTCTCATGAAGGATCTTGGTGACCTCAAGAACTACCTGGGGATGGAGATCACTCGTGACCGCCAGGCTTGCACGATCACCCTCTCCCAGGAGTCCTACATCGACAACCTTTTCAAGCGGTTCGACATGGACTCCAGTAACTCTGTCTCCACTCCACTCCCATTACAGCATCAGCTCACGGCCCCTCTAGTTCCTTCTGCTGACGCCTGCAAGGACCCGTACCCTGAGCTAGTCGGTTCACTCATGTATGCCATGATGTGCACTCGACCAGACTTGGCTTACCCGGTTAGTGTCCTCTCTCGGTATGTCTCCCCTAGACGCTACACTGCCTCGCATTGGTCTGCAGCCAAGAGGGTCCTCCGCTATCTACAAGCCACCAAGTCTCACATCCTCACTCTCGGTGGTACCTCTCCAGTCAAGCTCGAGGGATACACAGACTCCTCATGGGCTGATGACCAGACCGACAGACGCTCCTCCCAAGGGTACTGCTTCACTCTTGGAAGCGGAGTCATCAGCTGGCGTTCCACTCGGTCCTCTGCAGTCTCCTTGTCGTCCTGTGAGGCTGAGCTCTACGCAGGCACAATGGTTGCTCAAGAGGCACGCTGGCTCTCCTTTCTCCTCGCTGAGTTAGGCTACCCCCAGCAGTCGCCCACCCTATGGTGTGACAACCAGAGCACCATTCACCTCACCAAGGATCCTGTATTCCACTCTCGCGCCAAGCACATTGAACTTCGTCATTTCTTCATCCGAGATCTTGTTCAGAGTGACCAGCTGACGGTACGGTACATCGCCTCAGATTGCAACCTCTGCCATGACAGCTCCGCAACCAGCTCCGCAACCAGCTCCGCAACCAGCTCCGCTCCGCTTCAACCTGTGTACCTGCTCTTGCTTGACGCGAGACGTTCGTGGAGGCGATTTTGCGATGGGAGTTCGCCTATTCTTGCGGGGTCTGAGGGGAAACTCGAGAACGAGTTTTAAGAGATGGTCGAAATTGAGATTCGACCAAGGAGAACCAAGGAGGAATCGACGATGAGAAGCGTGAAAGCTTCAGAGATGGGAAATTCAACGAGGTCGAGCGCGAAGGCGGTCGACGATGAGAGGCGCGACTGCAGAGTGGAGCACGTCGAAAATTCCGACGACTCGAGATGTGGAGAAGCGGTGGATGCGAGTGCATCAAAAGAAGTACTTGGAGTCCTTGGCTGCAAACTTTGGGAAGAGTGAAGATCATGTGGCTACTCCTCTTCCCTCGGGGTTCAAGTGTGTGAAAGGACCAGCGGAGGAAAGTGTTGGTGAAGAGGAGAGGCGCCGTTTTCACTCCTTGGTGGGCAGCCTCATGTATGCGGCCGTTCACACAAGGCCGGATGCAGCCTTTGCTATTGGGCAGCTGGCTAGGGTTGTCCAATGCCCTAATGAAGAGCAGGTAGCAGCTGGAGAGAGGGTGGCCAAGTACCTTGGCCAAACAGCAACTGTTGGACTGCAATACTCCGCGGCGGCACAAAGGCGTCAAAAGGGTGCGGATAGAGTCGAACCCGGGAGGCTCTTTCTCACCGCGTTCTCTGATGCATCTCGGGCATCAGAAACTGAGGATATGACAAGTGTGGCAGGCTTCATCTGCTGTATTGGTGGAGGACCAACAGCTTGGGAGAGCAAGAAACAAGTGGTTCAAGCATTGAGCTCGGTGGAGTCCGAGTACATGGCACTCTTCCGTGCCATAAGAGAGGTTGTGTGGCAGCGGCGTTTGCTAGCTGAATTGGGGGAGGAGCAGCAAGGACCTACCCCACTCTATTGTGATAGCCAGGGTGCAATTGCATTGGCTAAGAACCCCGTAGTTTATGGCCTTACCAAGCACATAAAGATGAAGTGGCATTGGGTGAGGAGCATGGTTACTTCGGGTGAAGTGGAGTTCCACTACGTGACAACGACGGCGCAGCCAGCTAACATGATGACCAAGAGGCTGGTTGAGCAGCAGCACTGGAAGTGTTTCAAGCTTGCTGGGATGGCTCTGAACTAAGGGAAGCAGATTCTAAGGCCAACAATCCGAGGGGGAGTTTGTTGGTGCAACCCTATAGCTTGCACTCGGCTTGTCGTCCTTGTTTGTGTGTGTGCATGCATGGCATGGAATAAGTTTGTGAGTCCTAATGTCATTGCTATCTAGTGCTTGTGTGTGTGTTTTGAATGGTGTATCACAAATGTGGTTTGTGTCGGTCAAGACATTAGCGAGTTTTCACTACTCGCATGTCAAGGTCGTCGTTTGCATGTCGCATGTGTTTTTTCTATTTTGTCGAGTGTGAAGTGTCCCATCGCGTCGCAGGTGTGTGCAGAAAGCCCTCATCATCTCAAGAAGAATTTATCTTGCAGAATCAAGACCAAGAGCTCAGATTTCAAGCCCAAGGAAGTGGATAAATATTAAAATAGTGAAAATAGTTATGCTACTTCATGTAGTGTTACATTTCACTTGGTCCAGCCCCTTGTTGAGTTTTGTTTCGAGTCCCTTTGTGGTTAGGGGACTCTGTGGTGGTGTACCATCACTGTGGACCTCGGCTCTTGGGGGCTTGTAGAGGCTGAGAACTATCTCAATCTCGATTCTTCTTGCTAAGGTTGTACTTCTAAGACTATAGTGGTTTGCTATACCTCCTGCCAGTTAAAACCGCCATAAGCGTCGTCAAATCTTCATGGAATTTCATAATTCAACTTGCTGCTGAGAGGCGACAATAACTTCGCTCCAGATCCATTTTACAGATCACCGTTAAGGCACACATCAGATCGGTATCAATATTGAAGCTGTCTGATGGAAATCCAATTGTGCACTCTATCTCTCATTTTAGGCCACATCTGAGCCTATTGTGATAAAAACAGGACCCCAACCCCTGGTTTCCAAGGGGCCTCAGATTTCAGGCAAAATTCTCTTATTCAAGGTTTTTCAGATGTTTTTTTGGTAGGTACCGACCCCTGATGTGCTAGGATTTTGTTTTACACAACCCTGAAATTTCTTGGTATTTTTTATGACTAAACTCTGTTTCTACAGTGTTGCAATTGTAGTAGATCATGTAGTCTCTGCCTAATGGGCAGCTACCCCTGAAATTCTGTAGCAGCGTGATTCGCGGGCCCTGCCATAGTATCCGCATGTTTTCTCTTCTCGATGGTGTGCTGGGTGGTTCTGTGGGGGCACCTTGGCCCTTCGCCAAATGTAAGCGCTAGCGTATGTTGGGGGAATTTTGTGAGGGGACTTATTGGCCCTTCTCGCCAAATTTAGGGCTAAGCGTGTGTTACGCCATGTGTGAGGAGACTTATTGGCCCTTCACTAAACTTAGGGCTAGCGTGTCTTTGCGCTATGTGTGAGGGCTTATTGGCCCTTTGCAAGGCACACATTGGGTGTGCGTTGGCTTTGTGAGGCCGAGAATTTCCTCCTCCCGCCCCCTGCAAACTTGCTCAGCTATGCGATTGGATCAGGGCTTCAGAAGTCAGAACAAAATGCCCTGAAATGCTGTTTAGCAGGGTGTTTTTTTTAGGGGTCGTCTAGTTTTTTTAGGGTCGTCTTGTTTTTTCAGCTTTTGATTTTTCCTACGCCTGAATTTTTAGGGGTTCTCATTTGAGCAGGCCTGAAATATGGTATGTGTTTGGTGCAAACCCTATGGCTTGCACTCGGCTTGTCGTCCTTGTTTTGTGTGTGTGCATGCATGGCATGGAATGAATTGTGAGTCTATGTCATTTGGCTATCCAGTGGCTTGTGTGTGTGTTTGAATGGTGTATCACAATGTGGTTTGTGTCGGTCCAAGACATTAGCGAGTTTTTACAACTCGCATGTCAATCGTCGTTTGTGTGTCGCATGTGTTTTTTCTATTTTTGTGGAGTGTGAAGTGTCCATCGTGTCGCAGGTGTGTGCAGCAAGCCCCCATCAACTCAAGAAGAATTTACCTTGCAGATCCAAGACCAAGAGCTCAAGATTTCAAGCCAAGGGACGCGGATAAATATTAAATAGTGAAAATAGTAACGTTACTTCGTGTAGAGTTTACAGTTCACTTGGTGTAGCCCCTTGGAGGGTTGGTTTTCGAGACTCTTCATGGTTGGGCACTCTGTGGTGGTGTACCACCAACCTGGACCTCGGCTCTTGGGTATGTAGAGGCTGGGAACCATCTCCCTCTCGAACTCTTCTTGCTAAGTTTGTACTCCTAAGACTATAGTGGCTGCTTTACCTCCTGCCAGTCAAACCGCCATAGCGTCGTCAAATCTTCATGGAATTTCATGATTCAACTTGCTGCTGATAGACCACAGCAACGGGCTTCAGATCTAACGTACACATCACCATTTGATTAAGTGACCAGATCGTTATCAATATTTGAAGCCGTCTGACGGAAATCCGACTGTGCTCTCTATCTCTCATTATAGGCACATCTAAGCATATTGTGATTATAACAAGTGGTATCAGAGCCCCTTGGAGCCATCTCGACAATGCCTAGACCTGAGGAAGGGGCTGGCAGAGGTGCTGGAGGCAGAGAAGACGCCCAAGCACAAGGTCAACACCAAGATCCACCCGTTGCTCCGGTGCAACCTAGCCTTGGACCCTCTAGGGATGAGCCTAGAGTGTTTGGCCTTGACAAGTTCAACGGTGACAACTTTGCTGAGTGGTCCTTCAAGATGGAGAACATCTTTGACCATTATGATCTGCTGGATGTGATGGAAGGAACGGAGAAGCGCCCCGAGAACGACCCGGAGAAGAGCCCGTGGGTGCGGAAGAGCGCTCAAGGCTACCTTCTACCTTCTACCTTGTACTTTTATATCCTAGTTTAGGTTATGAATGTTCTAGTGGGTTGGGGTGTACTCACAAATCCCAACCTCACCCAATTGTGATCCCCCCAATCTCCAATTACCCAATTGGAGATTCCGGAGATCCCAATGGGGATTCCCTCCAATTCCCCCTTCATCCATTCACACTCACCTTGCCATGTACTTATAGAGCCTTGGGCTCCTTACCTAATCAATCATTTCAACTCTATTTCTTACACCGTGAACCGCCTTCCCAACTGGCGTGCCTAGGACGGTCATCATTGCCGCACCTCTAACGCAACCACCACATCCCTCTCCCATATGGCGCCCTGCCCCATCCTGCCCGCTCCTCCCGCCTCACCGATTCTGCAGCAGGCGCCCGCTGTGCACCGTGAGCATCCTCTTTTGAGTCGACTCATCTGCAGCAGGTGCCCGCTGTGCACCGTGAGCATCCTCATGGCGTCCCTCGATTCGTACACCACCACCCCGTTGCCCTCCTCTATGCGCCACACGCCCAAACCGCCGCGCCCCGCCCACCTCTATAATGAGAGGGCGCCTGGGGTGTTGGGGAATTGGGAGAGTTTTGGAGCGCGGAGAAGAGAAGAGGGGTAATGAAGGGGAATAGCAATGGGAGGAGAACAGAGAACTGTCCACTAGCCAACAGCCGTCCCTCTTAAGGAGAACAGATGGGGGTACAGCGGCGAGCGGGGATTAGGGTGGGCAATGGCAGAGGGAGCGGACACGAAGTAGAGTGGCGTGAGGCGGCGGACAGGGAGGCGCAAGGGGCGTCGCGAGGGAAGAGGGGAGGAGGGGACTGGGTCTTACACAAGGTGGAGGCAAATGGGCAGACAGGAGGGGCAAGGAGCGAGAAGGATGACGAGGTGGGACCCCGATGGGCTCAGCAACCAGCTCTCACAGTTCGATGGAGCTGCTGGGCGAGTGCATTATTCAAATCAAAGACGGGCGGCTTGACAGGAGGTGAAGTGGGAGGAGGGGGCATCTGGGTTGTTGGCGGGCGCGGGGCGAGTGGCAAGGGGAGAGTGGGGCGACAGCAGCGAGCTAGGCGCGGCCGGCCAAGAGGCGCGCGGAACGAGCTGGGAGATGCGAGCGGGCAGCGCGCGAGGCGCGTGGGCGGCGGGCATGTGGCGGGCGGAGGCGGGGGGAGAGGAAGCGCGCAGGACGGCGCGAGGCATGACGAAGTATGGCTTGGCTGCACCTAGAGACAATGGCGCACCGAGGACCCGCAGTGTGAGGCGGTGGCGGTGACGCCGGCGCACGACGGGTGCGGCAATGCAGGATTCCAGATGCGCGCTGTGCGCCTCACCACCGCGATACGACATGCCGAGCACACGTCACGCAACGAATGAAAGAGACTGGTGCGCGCACAGGCCTAAAAAATACCCTCGCGCTGGGCATGCTCATCGCGATAGCCTCAGGTAGTGTCGAAACCAACCTGCTCATTCAAGGTTCCGGTGCTCTATGCTGATGTTTTGTAGTGTCTACAACAGTTGTGCTTCAAATGGACTAGCGAGTCGCCCTTTGATTAGCAGCCTACGGTTTCGAATGCAGGGGTGTTCGAACGGACGTGGGGGGCACAGTGAGTTTAAAGACGGTTCAGATTTTATTTGGCTAGACATCCGCACGGTACATCACGGTGGAACTTCATCTGAACAACGTTCAAAAGCGTAGGCTACACGCCCAAGCACAGGGGAGTCCCTTCTGAAAATCGAGAGGGACCTGTTGGTGTAACCCTATGGCTTGCACTCGGCTTGTCGTCCTTGTTTGTGTGTGTGCATGCATGGCATGGAATAACTTGTGAGTCTATATTATTGCTATCTAGTGCTTGAGTGTGTGTTTGAATAGTGTATCACAATGTGGTTTGTGTCGGTCAAGACATTAACAAGTTTTCACTATTTGCATGTCAAGTCGTCGTTTGCGTCTCGCATCGAGTGTGAAGTGGTCCATCGTATCACAAGCCCTTATCAACTCAAGAAGAATTTATCTTGCAGAATCAAGACCAAGAGCTCAAGATTTTTAAGCCCAAGGGAAGTGGATAAATATTAAAATAGTTAAAATAGTAATGCTACTTGTAAAAAATAGAGCTGAAATGATTGATTAGGTAAGGAGCCCAAGGCTCTATAAGTACATAGCAAGGTAAGAGAGAATGGATGAAGGGGAATCAGAGGGAATCCCCATTGAGATCTCCAGAATCTGCAATTGGGTAATTGGAGATTGGGGGGATCACAATGGGGTGAGGTTGGGATTTTGTTAGTACACCCCAACCCACTAGAACATTCCTAGCCTAAACTAAGATATAAAAGTACAAATACAAAAGTAGGATGTGCAATCTATTTCTAACACTACTTCATGTAGTGTTACATTTCACTTGGTCCAGCCCCTTGTTGAGTTTGTTTCGAGTCCCTTTGTGGTTGGGGACTCTGTGGTGGTATACCACCACTGTGGACCTCGGCTCTTGGGGCTTGTAGAGGCTGAGAACTATCTCAATCTCGATTCTTCTTGCTAAGGTTGTACTTCTAAGACTATAGTGGCTGCTATACCTCCTGCCAGTTAAACCGCCATAGCGTCGTCAAATCTTCATGGAATTCATAATTCAACTTGCTGCTCATAGGTGACAGCAACTCGCTCCAGATCCAACTTACAGATCACCGTTTGAGGCACACATCAGATCGGTATCAATATTTGAAGCCCTCTGACGGATATCCGAGTGTGCACTCTATCTGAGCCTATTGTTATTATAACAAGTGGTATCAGAGCCCTTTGGAGCCATTTAGACCATGCCTAGGTCTGGGGAAGGGGGTGGCAAAGATGCTGGAGGCAGAGAAGATGCCCAAGAACAAGGCCAACACCAAGATCCACCCATTGCTCCCATACAACCTAGCTTTGGCCCCTCTAGGGATGAGCCTTGAGTGTTTGGCCTTGACAAGTTCAACGGTGACAACTTTGCTGAGTGGTCCTTCAAGATGGAGAACATCTTTGACCATTATGATCTGCTGGATGTGATGGAAGGAACGGAGAAGCGCCCCGAGAACGACCCGGAGAAGAGCCCGTGGGTGCGGAAGAGCGCTCAAGGCTACCTTCTACTTGGGCAAGCGTTGGGGAGCAGCCAAATCCGTCACATCAAGCCTTTTCAGCGTGAACCAGCAAAGGGACCAAAGGCATTGGCTGCTCTCAAGGGTGTACACGCTCCTGCAACAGCGGCGGTGACTGTGGTTTTGGGGCGGCAAATGTCGGCACTTCGAATTGACGAAGGTGAACTGGTGAAGGAAGGAGTGCAGAAATTCTTCGACATATTGACACGGCTCGAAGGAGCTGACCTGAACTACAGTGACCTTCAAAAGAAGACCACGCTGCTGGCCTTACTTCCGAACTCATGGTCCTCGCTCATCATCAACCTAAATCGAGATCTGCCCCGCCTCTCACTTGAAGATGTGAAGCGGGAAATCTTACAAGAAGATCTCCGCCGTCGCGAATTGGCGGGTCCCGATGGTGCAGGAGTTGCAAGCATGGGCCGTGGGCATGGCCGTGGAAGGGGCAGAGGGCGAGGAGGCAGATTTGGCAGCAGTACCTTCAATGGAGGCCCTGGTAATAAAGGATATGGCAGCAAAAACAACAATAATCGCTACGGGTGTGGGCGCGGTCGATTTGATGGCGAATGCCACTTTTGCCACAAGACCGGCCACATGTGATGAGATACCTACAGATTGCCTGATGGATGGACCCCTTCTCAAGGCCAAGAGGGCAGAGGAGCAAGGGGAGGAAGAGGCAGAGGTCGTGGAGGCCGTGGTGGTTGTGGAAGCGAAGCGGCAAGCATGAAAGGTGGAGACTACGAGACGGGCCCTAGTGAAGATTGATACCCAGGCCAATTCTTCTTTGTCTCCACACAAAGCGCCAGCTGCAGCACGAGGTGTGGAAGGCTTTGAGGAGCCAGCTACTGTGGGAAAGGTCACCTTTCACTCTCTGGACTTTTGGGTGATCGATAGTGGAGCCACCTAAAGCATGACATCTCGTGCGGACTTGCTCACCGAACTTGAACCGTCGCCGGTCAAGCATGTTACATCGGCTTTGGGGCAGCGAGCAGAGGTGAAAGGCATGGGCAAGGCCATGTTCAAGGGTGCTGATGGGAAGATGGTGCGCCTCAAGAACATGCTTTGGGTGCCCAACCTAGCAGCCAACCTGATTTCCGTGCGGCGTTTGCAAAAGGCCAGCATGGACACATCTTCCAAGGGTTCCAAAAACATATACCGCAAGGCTTGGTGAGCGGAAGCTTTCGGACCTTCATGAGGACAGGGACATCTACAATAAGATGTGGCAAATCCCAGTGATCCCCATGCCTAAGCGGAGGCAGGTGGCAGCAAGTGTCAGCACCAAGAGTGAAGCGGTTGGTGGCGGTGATCACGGAAAGCAAAGTGACACCAAGAGTGACTCGAAGGAGTGCAATCTAGGGAAGACCAGCAAGGCGTGTGAACCCAAGAAGATGCTAGAAATAGACTGCAAATACCACTTTTGTATTTGTACTTTTATATCCTAGTTTAGGTTATGAATGTTCTAGTGGGTTGGAGTGTACTCACAAATCCTAACCTCACCCAATTGTGATCCCCCCCAATCTCCAGTTACCCATTTGGAGATTCCGAAGATCCCAATGGGGATTCCCTCCAATTCCCCCTTCATCCCATTCACTCTCACCTTGCCATGTACTTATAGAGCCTTGGGCTCCTTTCCTAATTAATCATTTCAACTCTATTTCTTACATGGTATCAGAGCGACCTATCCGTACACGCGGATCAAGGTCCTAATCTTAACGTGCCCGCGCTACGGCGCACTTCATCGTCGCGATATTCGTTTCGAGTCGTCGGAATTTCGGACGTGCTCCACTCTGCAGTCGCGCCTCTCATCGTCGACCGCCTTCGCGCTCGACCGTCGTTGAATTTCTCATCTCTGAAGCATTCACGCTTCTCATCGTCGATTTCCTCCTCGGTTCTCCTTGGTCGAATCTCAATTTCGACCATCTCTTAAAACCTCGTTCTCCGAGTTTCCCCTCAGACCCCGCCAGAATAGGCGAACTCCCCTCGTGAAATCGCCTCCACGAACGTCTCGCGTCAAATAAAGAGCAGGTACACAGGTTGAAGCGGAACGGAGCTGGTTGCGGAGCTGGTTGCGGAGCTGGTTGCGGAGCTTGGTTTGCGGAGGCTGGTTGGCGGGAGCTTGTGTAGCTGCGGGACAGGGCCCTGGGGGTGTGTGGGGGGGTGTGTGGGTCCGGGGTTAGACATAGGCTCAAATTCAGTTTCACGTCGGCGTTTTAACGAATTTTTCGCCGACGCCATTTTCCTACTTCCTTCGCATTTTGATACAGCCGTCAGAGTGATTTTCAGCAATTCTCGTCGACCAATTTCCCAGAAGTGCCGCGCTGCACACCGACAATGGCTTACTCAACCACTTCACTCGCCAATCCCCGATCCCGCTCCTTCGTCTCGAGCCGGACGGTACATGCTCCAACTACAAGGCTGGGCGCTATGGTGTCGACAAGCACCCCCTCAGTCGCGAGGTGAAGGGGCTCGAGCTCACCGACGTCCTTCTCAACATCGGTGACGGCAAAGAGCCTCCTAAACCCGAGAGGTCCGCCGATCCAGCTAATGCCGCCACCGAAGCAGTTTATGCTGCTGCACTGCTCAAGTACAAGAATTGGGAGAAGGCCGATGGTGCGGTCATTAGTGTCTTCATGGGCACCACTCCTCCCAACTCGTCGAAACCTACCACAACTACCCGTCTGCCAACGCCATTTGGCTCTACCTCGAGATCGCTTCCTGAACAAGACTGCAGTGGGAGTTGCTATACTCATCCCCAGCATGTTCCAAGTGCGGCTCGAGGACTCGCCAGGCATGGCGGACTATGTCACCAAGGTGCAGTCCATTCATGGTGAACTCAAACAGTTGGGGATAGTCTTCCCCGAGCAAGCCCCTGCAGCCGCTCTCCTAGTCGGCCTCACTCCGGCATACGAAGTCACACGCAAGATGCTCTTGGGCCTTGCTCCTGCAGACCTCACATTTGCCAAGGTCTCATCCGCACTCCTTTCTGCCGAAAAGGACAACAGCGCTCAAGCCAAGGCCAATGCAATCCGCGCTCCTGTGCCTCAAGCCTATGCCACTTCGGCGCCATTCCAGCGCAACCGCTTCCCCCCGTGTCCCTATGTCATCAAGCGCGGCCCTCGTGCTGGCCAGATGTTGGCGGCACCAACCACGCCCTTGCCTCCTGCTTCAAGAAGAAGGATGACGAGTGGTATGCCGTCAAGGGACCGCCTCCAAACTGCCAAGCTGGATGGTCAATCGTGCTCCTCGCAAGGTCAATCAAGTCGAAGCGCAGGAATCTGTGCAGGCTACTGTAGCTCCCACTGCTGATGTGCGCCTCAACATGTTGTTCCCTGTCACTGCCATGATTAATGAGACAATTTCGCAGTGTCCCGGCTCACAAAGCACCTCAGCCACAATAGAGTTCACCCTCGACAGTGGGGCCACTCACATGGTTCTCAAGGAAGAACACTCCTTCAAGCCATACGAGACACCAATCCGTCTACTAGGAGCAGACTCCAGTTTCACAACACACGCCAAGGGCTCCTCCACAGTTCCGTGCCCAGCTTTTCCTTCGGGCAGTGTCACCGGCATGTGTGTTCCCACACTACGCCACAATCTCGTGGCCCAACACGAGCTCCAACGGGCAGGCGTCACCACGATCTTCCCAGCACACTCGGATCACTGTGACCTCTTCGACCCTAAGTCCAACAAGCTCCTAGCACGCTTCACACTCAACAGTAGCAAGCTCTACACGCTGCGTTCACCTGCACCTCTCGCCGCCCTCTCCCAAGCGCAAGCTGCCAGCACCACTCCGTGTTCTGTCGCAGCTTCGCCAACCCAACCATCCTCTACCACCATCGCTTGGGTCACCCCAACTTCCGTACACTTGCCGACATCGCTTCCAAGAAACTTCTTCTTGGCCTCCCGTCGGCGCTTCCTCCACCAACAGACTCACCTGCATCCACCTGCCTGGACTGCACCAAGAGCAAGCTCAGGCATCAGCCGCACCCTTCCTCCCCATCCGTCGCAGCTGCTCCGCTGTGCTGTGTGATGTTATCATATGCTGTCACATTCTGTCTGCCTCCTTTCCCATGTTTTTCAACTTGCATGTGTGGTTTGAACGTGTGCAATAATTTGTGTGTGATGTGTTCTGGAGTTTGGGAATATTTTTTTGTGTTATTTTGTTTGAGCAGGTATTTGTGATGATAGATCTTGAGAAGATCTTTCCGACGCAACAAGAATCGCTTCAATCGGAGCAAGAACGCGAAAGCTATGAAGATTCAAAGTTCATGAGCTTGCGTTACAATTGCGGCCGTTACAACGTGAAGTTGTGGGGTGACTCTATATGGAGTTGGGACCTTTGGGGTTGGGGAAATTTGTCACTCTACTGTAACAGCTGCAAATTGGTTGGGAACAACCAAGCTAGGTTGGCAAGGGTGGCCAACTTGGATGGATTGGTTGGGAAGGGACAAATGTCAAAGTTGGGGTTTCTATAGGGAGAGAATCTTTGTGCTTATGGGGTTTCCTTGGTTGGGAACTCTCTTGGGACCTTCCCTCTCATCCCTCTCTTCTATCCCAACCTTTCTCTTGCTCCTCTAATTCCTGTGGAGATTCTTGAACTTTGATTGAACTTTTGAGATCGAGTTAAGTTCTCCTCCTACACCTTACCCCCTAATGGCATCGAAAGCATAGCGTCGCGAATACTTCATCAATCAACGTGATTCGAATTGGGAACGGTAGCTAAGACTAAGAGCTACATTATATCCGAGTTTTCGCGACATTCCAATTGCTAGTTTTTCGTCGACGATGTTTTCTTGTGAAGACGACTTTTCTGTCCAGAATTTCGGATTTATATTTTGAGTAATTCTAGCTCCTAAGTTCACCTAGACCCCGTCCTTAATCCTAACACGCTGGACCTAGTGCACATGGATGTCTGGGGCCCAGCTTCCAGTCGCATCCCGAGGCGGTCATCGGTACTTTCTTACACTAGTCGATGACACTCGCCGGTATGTTTCTGTGGCACCTCCTGCATACCAAGGCGGAGGCACCTGATGTCATTTATGGCATGGGTGCGCCACGCTCAAATCACGTTCGGCACTCCTCTGAAGTGCCTCCATTCTGATGGCGGGGGAGAATTTCGCAATGGCAAACTCGATAACTTCTGTGCGGCCCAAGGGATTCGGCAAACCTTCACGCTCCCCGAAAGCCCGCAGCAGAATGGCATTGCAGAGAGCCGCAACCACACCTTGGTTCAGATCGCTCGCTGCCTCCTCAGTCAGGCCAACGTACCACGATCACTCAAGGGATATGCCTCTTCCATGCGGCACTCCTCTACAATCTTTATCCGCATCCCCACCGGCCCCGACACCACACCTACCGCTCTCTGGCTTGGGGTCACGCCTTCCGCCCGCTCTCTACGCGTCTGGGGGTGTACCGCGTATGTGTTGCTAAGGCCCCACACGCGCAGGAAGCAAGGTGGCAAGCTTGGTCCCAAAACCCAGACCTGCATGTACTGGGGCACAACTCCGACTCCCCAGACTACTTATTCCTCAACCCAATCACCAGACAGCTGATTCGCAGCCGTGATGTCCTCTCGATGAGACACGCCCATTCCACTCTGCGACCACGGGCGAGCCTCCTCCACCTCCCCCGACGCTTGTTTGGGAAGACTTCGATGCCCCACCTCCGGCCGCTGCCCCTTCTCCGGGCCTTCTCCGTCCGGCGTGTCTCACCCGGCCTCCCCAGTATCCTCCGCAGCGGCACCTCCTCCTGCTCCGCCTTCCCCCGCGCGTCGAGCCCGGCTCACCAGTCTCCTACCGGAGGCGCCCAGTCCCTCCGCCTTCGTCTCCGGTCTCTAGTCGCACTCGTTCCAAGGGATGGGCTCCGCCTCTCGCCTGGGGACCAGCCGCCTTCTCCATCCGGTGTTCGGTCACCCCGCCTCCTTCTGCCCAGGAGTATCTCGACTTCTTCGAAACCTTCTCGGCCATGGCCAAGATCCCGACTGTGCGCACTCTTCTTGATATAGCCGCTCGCGGCAACTTCGAGATCAAGTCCATGGACGCCTCCTCCGCCTTTCTCCAAGGCCAGCTCAAAGAGGATGTTCACATGGAACGCCCACCGGGGTTTTCTGGCACTTACCCTGCCAACACAGTGTGGAAGCTGAAGCGCCCAGTGTATGGCCTCAAGCAGGCTCCTCGTGAGTGGCACAACAAGGTGAAGGAATTCCTCCTCGCACTTGACTTCCATCCCTCTGCCTCAGATTCCAGTCTCTTCGTTCGTCACTCCTCCGAGCCCTTCTATATCCTCGTCTACGTCGACGACTTCATTCTAGCCGCCAGAGATCCAGCCGACATGGCAGCTGTCCAGTCTGCTCTCAGCTCCGCCTTCTCATGAAGGATCTTGGTGACCTCAAAAACTACCTGGGGATGGAGATCACTCGTGACCGCCAGGCTTGCACGATCACCCTCTCCCAGGAGTCCTACATCGACAACCTTTTCAAGCGGTTCGACATGGACTCCAGTAACTCTGTCTCCACTCCACTCCCATTACAGCATCAGCTCACGGCCCCTCTAGTTCCTTCTGCTGACGCCTGCAAGGACCCGTACCCTGAGCTAGTCGGTTCACTCATGTATGCCATGATGTGCACTCGACCAGACTTGGCTTACCCGGTTAGTGTCCTCTCTCGGTATGTCTCCCCTAGACGCTACACTGCCTCGCATTGGTCTGCAGCCAAGAGGGTCCTCCGCTATCTACAAGCCACCAAGTCTCACATCCTCACTCTCGGTGGTACCTCTCCAGTCAAGCTCGAGGGATACACAGACTCCTCATGGGCTGATGACCAGACCGACAGACGCTCCTCCCAAGGGTACTGCTTCACTCTTGGAAGCGGAGTCATCAGCTGGCGTTCCACTCGGTCCTCTGCAGTCTCCTTGTCGTCCTGTGAGGCTGAGCTCTACGCAGGCACAATGGTTGCTCAAGAGGCACGCTGGCTCTCCTTTCTCCTCGCTGAGTTAGGCTACCCCCAGCAGTCGCCCACCCTATGGTGTGACAACCAGAGCACCATTCACCTCACCAAGGATCCTGTATTCCACTCTCGCGCCAAGCACATTGAACTTCGTCATTTCTTCATCCGAGATCTTGTTCAGAGTGACCAGCTGACGGTACGGTACATCGCCTCAGATTGCAACCTCTGCCATGACAGCTCCGCAACCAGCTCCGCAACCAGCTCCGCAACCAGCTCCGCTCCGCTTCAACCTGTGTACCTGCTCTTGCTTGACGCGAGACGTTCGTGGAGGCGATTTTGCGATGGGAGTTCGCCTATTCTTGCGGGGTCTGAGGGGAAACTCGAGAACGAGTTTTAAGAGATGGTCGAATTGAGATTCGACCAAGGAGAACCAAGGAGGAATCGACGATGAGAAGCGTGAAAGCTTCAGAGATGGGAAATTCAACGAGGTCGAGCGCGAAGGCGGTCGACGATGAGAGGCGCGACTGCAGAGTGGAGCACGTCGAAAATTCCGACGACTCGAGATGTGGAGAAGCGGTGGATGCGAGTGCATCAAAAGAAGTACTTGGAGTCCTTGGCTGCAAACTTTGGGAAGAGTGAAGATCATGTGGCTACTCCTCTTCCCTCGGGGTTCAAGTGTGTGAAAGGACCAGCGGAGGAAAGTGTTGGTGAAGAGGAGAGGCGCCGTTTTCACTCCTTGGTGGGCAGCCTCATGTATGCGGCCGTTCACACAAGGCCGGATGCAGCCTTTGCTATTGGGCAGCTGGCTAGGGTTGTCCAATGCCCTAATGAAGAGCAGGTAGCAGCTGGAGAGAGGGTGGCCAAGTACCTTGGCCAAACAGCAACTGTTGGACTGCAATACTCCGCGGCGGCACAAAGGCGTCAAAAGGGTGCGGATAGAGTCGAACCCGGGAGGCTCTTTCTCACCGCGTTCTCTGATGCATCTCGGGCATCAGAAACTGAGGATATGACAAGTGTGGCAGGCTTCATCTGCTGTATTGGTGGAGGACCAACAGCTTGGGAGAGCAAGAAACAAGTGGTTCAAGCATTGAGCTCGGTGGAGTCCGAGTACATGGCACTCTTCCGTGCCATAAGAGAGGTTGTGTGGCAGCGGCGTTTGCTAGCTGAATTGGGGGAGGAGCAGCAAGGACCTACCCCACTCTATTGTGATAGCCAGGGTGCAATTGCATTGGCTAAGAACCCCGTAGTTTATGGCCTTACCAAGCACATAAAGATGAAGTGGCATTGGGTGAGGAGCATGGTTACTTCGGGTGAAGTGGAGTTCCACTACGTGACAACGACGGCGCAGCCAGCTAACATGATGACCAAGAGGCTGGTTGAGCAGCAGCACTGGAAGTGTTTCAAGCTTGCTGGGATGGCTCTGAACTAAGGGAAGCAGATTCTAAGGCCAACAATCCGAGGGGGAGTTTGTTGGTGCAACCCTATAGCTTGCACTCGGCTTGTCGTCCTTGTTTGTGTGTGTGCATGCATGGCATGGAATAAGTTGTGAGTCTATGTCATTGCTATCTAGTGCTTGTGTGTGTGTTTGAATGGTGTATCACAATGTGGTTTGTGTCGGTCAAGACATTAGCGAGTTTTCACTACTCGCATGTCAAGTCGTCGTTTGCATGTCGCATGTGTTTTTCTATTTTGTCGAGTGTGAAGTGTCCATCGCGTCGCAGGTGTGTGCAGAAAGCCCTCATCATCTCAAGAAGAATTTATCTTGCAGAATCAAGACCAAGAGCTCAAGATTTCAAGCCCAAGGGAAGTGGATAAATATTAAAATAGTGAAAATAGTTATGCTACTTCATGTAGTGTTACATTTCACTTGGTCCAGCCCCTTGTTGAGTTTGTTTCGAGTCCCTTTGTGGTTAGGGACTCTGTGGTGGTGTACCATCACTGTGGACCTCGGCTCTTGGGGCTTGTAGAGGCTGAGAACTATCTCAATCTCGATTCTTCTTGCTAAGGTTGTACTTCTAAGACTATAGTGGTTGCTATACCTCCTGCCAGTTAAACCGCCATAGCGTCGTCAAATCTTCATGGAATTTCATAATTCAACTTGCTGCTGAGAGGCGACAATAACTCGCTCCAGATCCATTTTACAGATCACCGTTTAAGGCACACATCAGATCGGTATCAATATTGAAGCTGTCTGATGGAAATCCAATTGTGCACTCTATCTCTCATTTTAGGCACATCTGAGCCTATTGTGATAAAAACAGGACCCCACCCCTGGTTTCCAAGGGCCTCAGATTTCAGGCAAAATTCTCTTATTCAAGGTTTTTTCAGATGTTTTTTTGGTAGGTACCGACCCTGATGTGCTAGGATTTTGTTTTACACAACCCTGAAATTTCTTGGTATTTTTATGACTAAACTCTGTTTCTACAGTGTTGCAATTGTAGTAGATCATGTAGTCTCTGCCTAATGGGCAGCTACCCCTGAATTCTGTAGCAGCGTGATTCGGGGCCCTGCCATAGTATCCGCATGTTTTCTCTTCTCGATGTGTGCTGGGGGGTTCTGTGGGGGCACTTGGCCCTTCGCCAAATGTAGCGCTAGCGTATGTTGGGGGATTTGTGAGGGGACTTATTGGCCCTTCGCCAAATTTAGGGCTAGCGTGTGTTACGCCATGTGTGAGGACTTATTGGCCCTTCACTAAACTTAGGGCTAGCGTGTCTTGCGCTATGTGTGAGGGCTTATTGGCCCTTTGCAAGGCACACATTGGGTGTGCGTTGGCTTTGTGAGGCCGAGATTTCCTCCTCCCGCCCCCTGCAAACTTGCTCAGCTATGCGATTGGATCAGGGCTTCAGAAGTCAGAACAAAATGCCCTGAAATGCTGTTTAGCAGGGTGTTTTTTAGGGTCGTCTAGTTTTTTAGGGTCGTCTTGTTTTTTCAGCTTTTGATTTTTCCTACGCCTGAATTTTAGGGGTTCTCATTTGAGCAGGCCTGAAATATGGTATGTGTTGGTGCAACCCTATGGCTTGCACTCGGCTTGTCGTCCTTGTTTGTGTGTGTGCATGCATGGCATGGAATGAATTGTGAGTCTATGTCATTGCTATCCAGTGCTTGTGTGTGTGTTTGAATGGTGTATCACAATGTGGTTTGTGTCGGTCAAGACATTAGCGAGTTTTTACAACTCGCATGTCAAATCGTCGTTTGTGTGTCGCATGTGTTTTTTCTATTTTGTGGAGTGTGAAGTGTCCATCGTGTCGCAGGTGTGTGCAGCAAGCCCCCATCAACTCAAGAAGAATTTACCTTGCAGATCCAAGACCAAGAGCTCAAGATTTCAAGCCCAAGGGACGCGGATAAATATTAAATAGTGAAAATAGTAACGTTACTTCGTGTAGAGTTACAGTTCACTTGGTGTAGCCCCTTGGAGGGTTGGTTTCGAGACTCTTCATGGTTGGGCACTCTGTGGTGGTGTACCACCAACCTGGACCTCGGCTCTTGGGGTATGTAGAGGCTGGGAACCATCTCCCTCTCGAACTCTTCTTGCTAAGTTTGTACTCCTAAGACTATAGTGGCTGCTTTACCTCCTGCCAGTCAAACCGCCATAGCGTCGTCAAATCTTCATGGAATTTCATGATTCAACTTGCTGCTGATAGACCACAGCAACGGGCTTCAGATCTAACGTACACATCACCATTTGATTAAGTGACCAGATCGTTATCAATATTTGAAGCCGTCTGACGGAAATCCGACTGTGCTCTCTATCTCTCATTATAGGCACATCTAAGCATATTGTGATTATAACAAGTGGTATCAGAGCCCCTTGGAGCCATCTCGACAATGCCTAGACCTGAGGAAGGGGCTGGCAGAGGTGCTGGAGGCAGAGAAGACGCCCAAGCACAAGGTCAACACCAAGATCCACCCGTTGCTCCGGTGCAACCTAGCCTTGGACCCTCTAGGGATGAGCCTAGAGTGTTTGGCCTTGACAAGTTCAACGGTGACAACTTTGCTGAGTGGTCCTTCAAGATGGAGAACATCTTTGACCATTATGATCTGCTGGATGTGATGGAAGGAACGGAGAAGCGCCCCGAGAACGACCCGGAGAAGAGCCCGTGGGTGCGGAAGAGCGCTCAAGGCTACCTTCTACCTTCTACCTTGTACTTTTATATCCTAGTTTAGGTTATGAATGTTCTAGTGGGTTGGGGTGTACTCACAAATCCCAACCTCACCCAATTGTGATCCCCCCAATCTCCAATTACCCAATTGGAGATTCCGGAGATCCCAATGGGGATTCCCTCCAATTCCCCCTTCATCCATTCACACTCACCTTGCCATGTACTTATAGAGCCTTGGGCTCCTTACCTAATCAATCATTTCAACTCTATTTCTTACACCGTGAACCGCCTTCCCCAACTGGCGTGCCTAGGACGGTCATCATTGCCGCACCTCTAACGCAACCACCACATCCCCTCTCCCATATGGCGCCCTGCCCCATCCTGCCCGCTCCTCCCCGCCTCACCGATTCTGCAGCAGGCGCCCGCTGTGCACCGTGAGCATCCTCTTTTGAGTCGACTCATCTGCAGCAGGTGCCCGCTGTGCACCGTGAGCATCCTCATGGCGTCCCTCGATTCGTACACCACCACCCCGTTGCCCTCCTCTATGCGCCACACGCCCAACCGCCGCGCCCCGCCCACCTCTATAATGAGAGGGCGCCTGGGGTGTTGGGGAATTGGGAGAGTTTGGAGCGCGGAGAAGAGAAGAGGGGTAATGAAGGGGAATAGCAATGGGAGGAGAACAGAGAACTGTCCACTAGCCAACAGCCGTCCCCTCTTAAGGAGAACAGATGGGGTACAGCGGCGAGCGGGGATTAGGGTGGGCAATGGCAGAGGGAGCGGACACGAAGTAGAGTGGCGTGAGGCGGCGGACAGGGGAGGCGCAAGGGGCGTCGCGAGGGAAGAGGGGAGGAGGGGACTGGGTCTTACACAAGGTGGAGGCAAATGGGCAGACAGGAGGGGCAAGGAGCGAGAAGGATGACGAGGTGGGACCCCGATGGGCTCAGCAACCAGCTCTCACAGTTCGATGGAGCTGCTGGGCGAGTGCATTATTCAAATCAAAGACGGGCGGCTTGACAGGAGGTGAAGTGGGAGGAGGGGGCATCTGGGTTGTTGGCGGGCGCGGGGCGAGTGGCAAGGGGAGAGTGGGGCGACAGCAGCGAGCTAGGCGCGGCCGGCCCAAGAGGCGCGCGGAACGAGCTGGGAGATGCGAGCGGGCAGCGCGCGAGGCGCGTGGGCGGGCGGGCATGTGGCGGGCGGAGGCGGGGGGAGAGGAAGCGCGCAGGACGGCGCGAGGCATGACGAAGTATGGCTTGGCTGCACCTAGAGACAATGGCGCACCGAGGACCCGCAGTGTGAGGCGGTGGCGGTGACGCCGGCGCACGACGGGTGCGGCAATGCAGGATTCCAGATGCGCGCTGTGCGCCTCACCACCGCGATACGACATGCCGAGCACACGTCACGCAACGAATGAAAGAGACTGGTGCGCGCACAGGCCTAAAAAATACCCTCGCGCTGGCATGCTCATCGCGATAGCCTCAGGTAGTGTCGAAACCAACCTGCTCATTCAAGGTTCCGGTGCTCTATGCTGATGTTTTGTAGTGTCTACAACAGTTGTGCTTCAAAATGGACTAGCGAGTCGCCTTTGATTAGCAGCCTACGGTTTCGAATGCAGGGGTGTTCGAACGGACGTGGGGGGCACAGTGAGTTTAAAGACGGTTCAGATTTTATTTGGCTAGACATCCGCACGGTACATCACGGTGGAACTTCATCTGAACAACGTTCAAAAGCGTAGGCTACACGCCCAAGCACAGGGGAGTCCCTTCTGAAAATCGAGAGGGACCTGTTGGTGTAACCCTATGGCTTGCACTCGGCTTGTCGTCCTTGTTTGTGTGTGTGCATGCATGGCATGGAATAACTTGTGAGTCTATATTATTGCTATCTAGTGCTTGAGTGTGTGTTTGAATAGTGTATCACAATGTGGTTTGTGTCGGTCAAGACATTAACAAGTTTTCACTATTTGCATGTCAAGTCGTCGTTTGCGTCTCGCATCGAGTGTGAAGTGTCCATCGTATCACAAGCCCTTATCAACTCAAGAAGAATTTATCTTGCAGAATCAAGACCAAGAGCTCAAGATTTTAAGCCCAAGGGAAGTGGATAAATATTAAAATAGTTAAAATAGTAATGCTACTTGTAAAAAATAGAGCTGAAATGATTGATTAGGTAAGGAGCCCAAGGCTCTATAAGTACATAGCAAGGTAAGAGAGAATGGATGAAGGGGGAATCAGAGGGAATCCCCATTGAGATCTCCAGAATCTGCAATTGGGTAATTGGAGATTGGGGGGATCACAATGGGGTGAGGTTGGGATTTTGTTAGTACACCCCAACCCACTAGAACATTCCTAGCCTAAACTAAGATATAAAAGTACAAATACAAAAGTAGGATGTGCAATCTATTTCTAACACTACTTCATGTAGTGTTACATTTCACTTGGTCCAGCCCCTTGTTGAGTTTGTTTCGAGTCCCTTTGTGGTTGGGGACTCTGTGGTGGTATACCACCACTGTGGACCTCGGCTCTTGGGGCTTGAAGAGGCTGAGAACTATCTCAATCTCGATTCTTCTTGCTAAGGTTGTACTTCTAAGACTATAGTGGCTGCTATACCTCCTGCCAGTTAAACCGCCATAGCGTCGTCAAATCTTCATGGAATTCATAATTCAACTTGCTGCTCATAGGTGACAGCAACTCGCTCCAGATCCAACTTACAGATCACCGTTTGAGGCACACATCAGATCGGTATCAATATTTGAAGCCCTCTGACGGATATCCGAGTGTGCACTCTATCTGAGCCTATTGTTATTATAACAAGTGGTATCAGAGCCCTTTGGAGCCATTTAGACCATGCCTAGGTCTGGGGAAGGGGGTGGCAAAGATGCTGGAGGCAGAGAAGATGCCCAAGAACAAGGCCAACACCAAGATCCACCCATTGCTCCCATACAACCTAGCTTTGGCCCCTCTAGGGATGAGCCTTGAGTGTTTGGCCTTGACAAGTTCAACGGTGACAACTTTGCTGAGTGGTCCTTCAAGATGGAGAACATCTTTGACCATTATGATCTGCTGGATGTGATGGAAGGAACGGAGAAGCGCCCCGAGAACGACCCGGAGAAGAGCCCGTGGGTGCGGAAGAGCGCTCAAGGCTACCTTCTACTTGGGCAAGCGTTGGGGAGCAACCAAATCCGTCACATCAAGCCTTTTCAGCGTGAACCAGCAAAGGGACCAAAGGCATTGGCTGCTCTCAAGGGTGTACACGCTCCTGCAACAGCGGCGGTGACTGTGGTTTTGGGGCGGCAAATGTCGGCACTTCGAATTGACGAAGGTGAACTGGTGAAGGAAGGAGTGCAGAAATTCTTCGACATATTGACACGGCTTGAAGGAGCTGACCTGAACTACAGTGACCTTCAAAAGAAGACCAAGCTGCTGGCCTTACTTCCAGACTCATGGTCCTCGCTCATCATCAACCTAAATCGAGATCTGCCCCGTCTCTCACTCGAAGATGTGAAGCGGGAAATCTTACAAGAAGATTTCCGCCGTCGCGAATTGGCGGGTCCCGATGGTGCCGGAGTTGCAAGCATGGGCCGTGGGCACGGCCGTGGAAGAGGCAGAGGGCGAGGAGGCAGATTTGGCAGCAGTAACTTCAATGGAGGCCGTGGTAATGGAGGATATGGCAGCAACAACAACAACAATGGCTACGGGCGTGGGCGCGGTCGATTTGATGGCGAATGCCACTTTTGTCACAAGACCGGCCACATGTGGAGAGATCGCTTCAGATTGCCTGATGGATGGACCCCTTCTCAAGGCCAAGACGGCAGAGGAGCAAGGGGAGGAAGAGGCAGAGGTCGTGGAGGCCGTGGTGGCCGTGGAGGCGAAGCGGCAAGCATGAAAGGTGGAGACTACGACAAGAACTCGAGTGAAGATCGATACCCGGGCCAATTCTTCTTTGCCTCCACACAAGCGGCAACTGCAGCAGGAGGTGTGGAAGGCTTTGAGGAGCCAGCTACTGTGGGAAAGGTCACCCTTCAGTCTCTGGACTTTTGGGTGATCGATAGCGGCGCCACCTATAGCATGACACCTCGTGCGGACTTGCTCACCGAACTCGAACCGTCGCCGGTCAAGCATGTTACATCGGCTTTGGGGCAGCGAGCAGAGGTGAAAGGCATGGGCAAGGCCATGTTCAAGGGTGCTGATGGGAAGATGGTGGGCCTCAAGAACGTACTTTGGGTGCCCAACCTAGCAGCCAACCTGATCTCTGTTCGGCGTTTGCAAAAGGCCGGCATGGACACATCTTCCAAGGGTTCCAAAACCTATACCGCGAGACTTGGTGAGCGGAAGCTTTGGGACCTTCATGAGGACAAGGACATCTACAATGAGATGTGGCAAATCCCAGTGGTCCCCATGCCTAAGGGGAGGCAATTGGCAGCAAGCGTCAGCACCAAGAGTGAAGCGGTTGGTGGCGGTGATCACGGAAAGCAAAGTGACACCAAGAGTGACTCGAAGGAGTGCAACCTTGGAGAGACCAGCAAGGCGTGTGAACCCAAGGAGAGTGGTGCAGCAGCCAAAGGTGGTGGAAATGAGGAGGAGAAGCCTAAGATCACCAAAGCAGCAGCGGCAAAGGAGAAAGGAGAGAGCTTGTGGGGCACGACTGCGAGTGCCGCTTTCTCCAACCCAACTTCCCTACGGGAGAGTGTGATTGGCTGACCTTGCATCGGCGAATGGGGCATGTGGCATTGCCCATTTTGCAGTACATAGTTAAGCAAGAGATGGTCAGTGGGATACGTGTCAAGGGGGAGCCCAATGAGGTGCTTGGCTGTCCAACATACATGCAAGCCAAGTTCACCCGCTACCCGTTCCATAGCTCGGAGACAACGGTGAAGGCACCACTTGATGAGGTGATGATGGATGTGGTGGGCCCCTTGAAGCTTGGAGCTGCTGGAGCTGAGTACTTCCTCACCATTGTGGATGTCTACACTCGCATGACCTGGGTGTATGTGCTGCCCAAGAAGAGTGACGTAGCTGAAATGGTGAAGACCGATTGGTTGCCGATGGTGGAGCGGCAACAAGACCGACTTGTGAAGGCAATTCGCACTGACAGTGGGGGAGGACTTCTCAACTTGGCTGAAGAAGCAGGGCATAAGGCACTCTCTTACCATGCCCTACTCTCCTGCAATGAACGGCATCGCCGAGCGTGCGAATCGGACACTCACGGAGACGGCTCGGGGACTTCTCATTGAAGCCGGTCTACCCAATTACTTTTGGCCGGATGCGGTGCGGCATGCTTGTGTGGCCAAGAACAGAGCCTTGACTCACATGGGAGAAAATAATTGGGTGCCCTATGTGGAGTGGATTGGAAGGAAGCCGAAGGTGGATATGCTTCGGGTGTTCGGGTGCATGTGCATGGCACTTGTGCCTAAGAAATTTCGGCACAACAAGCTTGATGCCAAGGCAACATGGGCCGTGCACCTGGGCATGGCTCAAAACAGCAAGGGATGGCTTCTTTGGGACCCATTTACCAAGAAGTTCCTGGTGAGCAGAGATTGCAAGTTCATGGAGAACTTACCGTACAAGGAGTGGAAGGCGGAGAACCAAGCGAAGATTGGTGTGCGGCTTGGAGAGGTGAAGAGTACCGGCTTGGAGCATGTGGAGCTGCCCTTGGAGCTGAGTAGCAGCAGCACTATCACAAGGCAATCTCCTCAAATGAATGGGGGAGAAGAGGAGGAGGAGGTGCAGCAAGGTGATGAGCGTGCACCGTCACTTCCGCCTCATGCTACAAGTGCTCGCGGGAACCGACCAGATTTGCAGCAACGCCATGAGAGCATCCAAGTCCCTGCAGCAGAGGAGGAAGGAAGGGGGAGAAGGAAGACTCAGCCCCCAAAAAAGTTGAGCTATGAACGGCTTGGAGGACCAGCCAACTCAACCTTGACCGGTTCGGCCCTCATGCTAGGCGATGATGCGGAAGATGAAAGCAAGGAGTGCGTTTTTGCTTTCTTCTCTCCGGTGGAGATCCCGGGGGAGCCTACAAATCCCAAGGAGGCTTGGGAGGGCCCCAATGGGAAGGAGTGGAAGAAGGCCTCAGATGAAGAAATGGGGAGCATCATCGAGAACAACACGTTTGACTTGGTAAACCTACCTCCGGGGCGTAAGGCAATTTCTTCCAAGTGGCTCTTCAAGTGCAAGACCGACGCCGACGGCAACATTGAGCGCTACAAGAGCAGACTTGTAGCCAAGGGGTATCAGCAGCAAGAGAAGAAGGACTACAATGAAGTGTATGCCCCTGTGGTGAAGGGTACAACCCTTCGAACCCTCTTCGCCGCGGCGGCCATCAAAGTTTGGGTGGTGAAGCAAATGGATATAGTAACGGCCTTCCTCAACGGCGTTTTGGAGGAAGAGACCTACATGGAGCAGCCAGAGGGGTACAATGATGGGAGTGGCAGAGTGTGGAAGCTGAAGAAAGCACTCTATGGCCTCAAGCAAGCCCCTAGGCAATGGTACATCAAGCTGTGGGAAGTCTTGGAGGCGATCGGTTTCACTCCCTCAACGGCCGATCAATCCTTGTTCATGCTTGGCGAGGGGGAGCAGAGGAGCTTCATGGTGGTTTATGTGGATGAAATCCTCATATTCTCACCCTCCTCTGACCTTGAGAAGGAGGTGATGCTGAAGCTTCAAGACAAGTTCAAGTGCAAGACCCTTGGTGACGTCAACTACTACCTTGGGCTTCACATTGAGCGAGATGTGGAGAAGCGGTGGATGCGAGTGCATCAAAAGAAGTACTTGGAGGCCTTGGCTGCAAACTTTGGGAAGAGTGAAGATCATGTGGCTACTCCTCTTCCCTCAGGGTTCAAGTGTGTGAAAGGACCAGCGGAGGAAAGTGTTGATGAAGAGGAGAGGCGCCGTTTTCACTCCTTGGTGGGCAGCCTCATGTATGCGGCCGTTCACACAAGGCCGGATGCAGCCTTTGCTACCGGGCAGCTGGCTAGGGTTGTCCAATGCCCTAATGAAGAGCAGGTAGCTGCTGGAGAGAGGGTGGCCAAGTACCTTGGCCAAACAGCAACTGTTGGACTGCAATACTCCGCGGCGGCACAAAGGCGTCAAAAGGGTGCGGATGGAGTCGAACCCGAGAGGCTCTTTCTCACCGCCTTCTCTGATGCATCTTGGGCATCAGAACCAGAGGACATGACAAGTGTGGGAGGCTTCATCTGCTGTGTTGGTGGAGGACCAACAGCTTGGGAGAGCAAGAAACAAGTGGACCAAGCATTGAGCTCGGTGGAGTCCGAGTTCATGGCACTCTTCCGTGCCATAAGAGAGGTTGTGTGGCAGCGGCGTTTGCTAGCTGAATTGGGGGAGGAGCAGCAAGGACCTACCCCACTCTATTGTGATAGCCAAGGTGCTGTTGCATTGGCAAAGAACCCCGTTCTTCATGGCCTTACCAAGCACATGAAGGTGAAGTGGCATTGGGTGAGGAGCATGGTAACCGCGGGTGAAGTGGAGTTGCACTACGTGAAGACGACGGCGCAGCCAGCTGATATGATGACCAAGAGGCTGGTTGAGCAGCAGCATTGGAAGTGTTGCAAGCTTGCTGGGATGGCTCTGAACTAAGCGGAGCTGATTCTAAGGCCAACAATCCGAGGGGGAGTTTGTTGGTGCAACCCTATGGCTTGCACTCGGCTTGTCGTCCTTGTTTGTGTGTGTGCATGCATGGCATGGAATGAATTGTGAGTCTATGTCATTGCTATCCAGTGCTTGTGTGTGTGTTTGAATGGTGTATCACAATGTGGTTTGTGTCGGTCAAGACATTAGCGAGTTTTTACAACTCGCATGTCAAGTCGTCGTTTGTGTGTCGCATTTGTTTTTTCTATTTTGTCAAGTGTGAAGTGTCCATCGTGTCGCAGGTGTGTACAGCAAGCCCCCATCAACTCAAGAAGAATTTACCTTGCAGATCCAAGAACAAGAGCTCAAGATTTCAAGCCCAAGGGACGCGGATAAATATTAAATAGTGAAAATAGTAACTTTACTTCGTGTAGAGTTACAGTTCACTTGGTGTAGCCCCTTGGAGGGTTGGTTTCGAGACTCTTCATGGTTGGGGACTCTGTGGTGGTGTACCACCAACCTAGACCTCGGCTCTTGGGGTATGTTGAGGCTGGGAACCATCTCCCTCTCGAACTCTTCTTGCTAAGTTTGTACTCCTAAGACTATAGTGGCTGCTTTACCTCCTGCCAGTCAAACCGCCATAGCGTCGTCAAATCTTCATGGAATTTCATGATTCAACTTGCTGCTGATAGACGACAGCAACGGGCTCCAGATCCAACTTACAAATCACCGTTTGATTCAGTGACCAGATCGTTATCAATATTTGAAGCCGTCTGACGGAAATCCGACTGTGCTCTCTATCTCTCATTATAGGCACATCTAAGCCTATTGTGATTATAACAGTATGTTCTTGTTTTGGTCACCCTGAATTATCAGCCTTAAAGCCTGCATCTCATAATTCTTGTTTATGATCAAAGGTAATACGCTTGGTACTCTGTAACTCGACTTTCCCAGCAAGCGAGGGCCAAAAGTGCTTGCGAGAGGGGTGTGGCGAGGGTGACCTGTCAAACCAGCGAGGCGTGGATCTTAAGGTTGTAAAATCATTCGAGTTCGTTGAAACGAGGAGTGGTGACAGATTAGAAAATTTCGCGAGGGTGCGTCGCGAAAATTGCTTCGGGTTAGAATACGAACCGAAACTGCAACCTGAAGCCTACCCTGACCCGAGACTTCACGCCCCCTGAAAGTCGAGAGCTGAAACCAAACGTAATACGGCCAGACAGAAATACGAGACTCAGAGCTTTCCCAAGTGCTGGCTTCTTCGATTGGTCCCGAAATTGATTGTTCCTAGCTACCTTCGTCAAACCCACCTCTGCTTTTCGAGCTTCGCCCACCAATCAAGCTCGCCACTTTCGAACCAATCGTAATACTCTAGGAAATATGAGACGCGGACTTTAACGGATTTCCAGCCTGAAACAGAATCCTTTCTGGCTGGTCGAGGTGAGCTGGAGCAGCTCTGAGGGCCGTGACTTGTCCTTCGCCAAAATGACGCAGGTGACGCAAGCTGGAGCAGATGTGAGGGGCGTGATTGGTCCTTCGCCAAAATCACGCAGGCAGTTTGACGCGAGCTGGAGCAAGTGTGAGGGGCGTGGCTGGACCTTAGGCAAAATGACGCAGGTAACGTGAATTGGAGCAGATGTGAGGGGCGTAATTGGTCCTTCGCCAAAATCACGCAGGCAGTCTGACGCGAGTTGGAGCAGGTGTGAGGGGCGTGACTGGTCCTTGGCCAAAATCATGGTACCGGTAGTAGTGTGACAATCAGTACGCAGTGAAGTCCGATCCGATCTAAGGATCAGAAACCTAAAAGATGTACCTCATTAATAAGGCTTAATTTTTTTTGCCTGACAAAACATGCCCTATCTACCATAATGTGCTAGGTTAAAATCCTACCAACCCTAAAAAATCGCCAAGGTTCAACCCTATCATCTCAGCTATGAAAAATTTCCGTCCTGATCATTCAGCCTTCGAAAAAATGTACCCTGAAAAAAATTGCATCTTCCAAAACCCTGCTGTCATAAAATCGTACTTAAGCATTTCTGTAAGTAGTTATGATAGGTATTGTCGCGTTATACGGTACCCAGCATACGTCAGCAAACAGCGCTCGTCTGGATGATTATGCCAGCAAGCTGTTTCAGTCACGCGAACAGTTGTGCCCCTTTCAGTAGCTATTAGAACGCATAGCGCAAGTAGTTTTGAACAGGTACATTACTGAACAGGTACCTCTAGCATATATATGACTAGCTTGTATTATTTCAACTATCAACTTGTTCTTCAGTAAATTCTGGTCAACACTTACAAGTTCTAAGACTTCCGCTAACTTACTAATTTACGATTCCAGCAAAGATCCTGGCTCAAGTCTTTAAGTATCACAAGGCTGTAACACTGATTTTAGTGTTACAACTTGTTCATACTGGTAGTTACTGGAGGTACTTCCAGTATTACTTTCTACTTCAAATACATGTGGTTGCAGATTCTTTACCTAGTCTCGGTCACCATTTTCAAATTACTGCAAACCCGACCCTGAAAAACAGGGGCTCCTGCTGGGGGCACCCTCAGCCAACAACCCCTCAAAATTCAATATGAAGCCCTGGATTGGATCGATCGGCGAAATTTGATTTGGCCGCAGCTTCGTAAAAGTGTCACTACAAAAATTGATGGCCTCAACATCATCATGATTCCCGCAGGAATCCTCCCTCCCTCCATCCCCCCCCCACTTTGTCCCGTCCTGTCCCTGCCCTCCCCGAATGTTGTTCTGCCCATCTCCCAATTTTCGGCAAATCAGCGTGAAATTCTGAAGTAACCCTGATTACTCAACGGAATTTTTTTTGGAGGCCTGAAAAATCAGGGTAAACATGGGGGAGCAACCCTGAGCAATCAGGGTACCTTAAAACCAATATGAGGCCCGCTTTCTTCAACCCGACTTCCGCTACGGGAGAGTGTGATTGGCTGACCTTGCATCGGCGAATGGGGCATGTGGCATTGCCCATTTTGCAGCAGATAGTTAAGCAAGAGATGGTCAGTGGGATACGTGTCAAGGGGGAGCCCAATGAGGTGCTTGGCAAGCCAAGTTCACCCGCTACTCGCTCCATAGCTCGGAGACAACGGCGAAGGCACCACTTGATGAGGTGGTGATGGATGTGGTGGGCTCCTTGAAGCTTGTGTTGGTGCATATTCATTTGCACGTCATCCTGTCGTCTGTTCGCATCATTTCGTTTGCATGTGTTTTGTGTGCTACGTTGTTTGTATGGTTTGTTGGGTTTGCATGTCTTTGCATGTTCATCTTGTGCTTGTGCAGATGTGCTTGGATTGTGCATGACATCGAGCACATTCCAACGAGCCAAGAATTGTTGGAATCGGAGCACATATGAAGAAGTTACGAAGAAATGTTTGATGGATTTGTTACAACTCATTGGAAGTCCTTGTCAGCTGCTACACCAAAGTTGGAGAGCCCTATAACGAGGAGGGACCAGCATGTGTGGGACTTTTGTCCCCACCTTGCAGCTGCAGCATTTGGGGTTTGGAGGCCAACCTGGCACAGTGTGAAATTTGTCTTGCCAGGCTGGCTGAACCTGAGGATGGGGAGTCAAAACTTTGACTCTTGTCATGTTCTTGACCATGGGCCTCCAGGGTCCTTCCCTTTCATCCTTCACTTCTACCCCACCTTCCAACTGTGTTTCAATGCCTTTTCTATCATGCCTCTGATCTTGTAAGCTTCAATCATAGTGACTCTGAGGACTGTCAACTTCTCCTAGGGCAGATTACCCCCAGTGCGCCAAACGCCATAGCTCACTCGTTTAGCTACGGAATCGAGTGATTCAACTTTCAGTGGAAAGCTGACACTGCCAGCTACAACATATCCGATTTTCAGATCGTTTCACCGATTGGAGTTTTTGATATAGCTATTCGAAGGTCGCGAGTTTTCTGGGCGTCATAACGAAGTGCTGCAGAAATTTCCAAGGAGCCATTGAATCATCTGCTTATAGCCTTCTCTAACCAACAAGTGGCATCAGAGCCTATTATCACGCATTTGGGACCTAAAATACGATGGGAGATAAAGAGGACTCTGGTGGAGGTGATACTTCAGTCCAAGGAGGCAGCTCAACCCAAGATTCTGGCATTGCAGCGCAAAGGGGAGCGCGTACAAGCCAGGGGTCACTGCTTAAGGAGGTGCTGAAGAACTTCACCATTGAGAAGTTCTCTGGAGATGGCTATGATGATTGGGCATGGAAGATGCAGCTCTACTTTCGACAAATTGGCCTCTTGAAGCTCATGATTGGAACGGAGCCAAGGCCAAAGGAAATGGCAGAGCAAGCGGACTGGGATGAACGTTCATCTGCTGGGTACTATCTACTGTCACAAAGCTTGGAGCTGAACCAGAGGCATCACATCATGCATCTGCTACCGGAAATTGATTGTGGGCCCAAGGCATGGGCAGTGCTCAAGGACCTGCACGCTCCGACATCGGTTGCCGCTTCTCTCATGCTGGATCGGGAGCTGTCCATGCTGCGGTTGAGCGAGAATGAAGCTGTGCAGCCCGTACTGGACAAGATGAGGGAACTCTACGCGAAATTGGCGATTGCAGGCATCACGTACCCAGAGCAGACAAAGTGTCTCAAGATGCTCAGCCTGCTGCCGGAGTCTTGGCTGCAATTTATAAGCGGACTCAGCTTGCCACAAAACCAAAGTCAATGGACATTGGAGTGGATTCGCACCAAGATTCTGGAAGAAGATTTTCGTCGCTATACACTGCGCGGAGGTGATGACAGCACCAGCGGCTATGCCATGCAAGGGACATGGAGGGATCGAGGGCGTGGCAATCGCGGTCGCTCTTACCACAGCCAAGGTGGTCGCGGGACTTGGAACCAGCGGGGGCGTGGTGGCGCTGGTGCAAGAGGAAGAGGTGGTCACTCCAACAATGACAACAGTGAACCACGCTTGAGGGGAGAGTGCTGGTATTGCAAGGAAGAAGGGCATCCATGGTTTCGCTGCCCTACCAAGCCCGACTGGTGGACCCTTGGAACCAATCGGAGAAGGGGAATGGAGGAAAACAACCACATGGAGGTGCCAACATGGTAGCTGATCCTGCTGAAGAAACCTCCAAGGATGACAGAGGAATGCGAAATGAGGAGAGGAATGCTGGACAGTTCTACCATGTGTGTGACAAAGATGACAGTGGCACAGCTGTTGCAAGGGCTGGAGAGGAATTGCACCCGCTTGACATGTGGGTCATGGACTCTGGTGCTGCATGGACAATGACACCACGCAAGGACTTGCTGGATGCTGTGCGAGCGCCTCCAATCTCTGAAGTGCGCTCAGCATCCGGACATGCAGTGAAGGTCGCTGGAGTTGGTCGAGCTGCATTCAGAGCACCTGATGGTGGACTGGTTGTGCTGAAGGATGTGTTACTCGTACCGGGGCTGAAGGCCAACCTGATATCGCTGCGCAAGCTAGGCCAGGCCGGAGTCAGCACCACCACCAATGGATCCAAAACATTCAAGGGGCTGCGAGGAGATCGTGTGTTATGGGATTTACACGAAAGCAGAGATGTCTTCAGATCCATGTGGCAGATCCCTGCACTGATATGGGAATCAACAAAGAAGGAGTTGGGAGAAGTAAAGGCGGGTTCTGGAGTCCAGGGGAGTGTAATGCAGTTAGTGCTGCAGGAGTGACGGTTTCTGCAAGGTCGGGGGAGACTGATTGGGAAACCGCACACAGGCGTCTAGGGCATGTGGCTATGCCATTGCTGCAGCAACTGCATAAGGAAGAAGCAGTAAAGGGGCTCAAGCTTTCTGGGCAACCAAATGCTACCAAGTGCGAGACGTGTCTGCTGAGCAAGTTCACACGGTTCCCCTTTCACGGCGTAGCTGGGAAAAGCAAGGCAGCACTGGAACTGGTGCACATGGACCTCGTAGGACCTTTTCCAGTCCGAGGAAGTAAGGGGGAAAGGTACTTCCTGACAATAGTTGATGACTGGAGTCGGCTGATGTGGGCATACCCGTTGAAGCAGAAGGATCATGCTGCCTCAACAATACGAGATGATTGGCTGCCGTTCGTCGAGCGACAATCTGGGCACCCATGCAAGAGCATCAGAACCGACCGAGGTGGAGAGTTTCTAGGAGGAGATCTGACTGCGTGGCTCAAGAAACAAGGCATTGAGCATCAGCTAACGACGTCCTATACCCCTCAGTCAAATGGCGTTGCTGAGAGGGCTAATAGGACCATCCTGGAAACTGCGCGAGCGCTGCTGATCGAATCAGGGCTGGGGAACTCCATGTGGCCTCATGCGGTGAGGCATGCTACAGTGGCAAGGAACCGCGTACTCACAAAGGTGGCTGATGATATGTGGGTGCCGCTGGAGAGGTGGCTTGGAAAGAAGCCTCCAGTGGACATGCTTCGAGTGGTCGGATGCATGGCAGTGGCGCATGTCCCTAAACCGTACAGGACAAAGCTTGGAGCATCTGCACTGTGGTGTGTGCACCTTGGGCTTGCGGCAGAGAGCAAGGGGTGGCTACTCTGGGAGCCCTCAAAGAATGTGCTGTTTGATAGTCGGGATGTCAAATTTGTGGAGAACATCATGTATGGCAAGTGGGAGAAGCAGCCGGAGGCAAGGGTCACCCAGCAGCTGGAAGAGATCACTATGCACTTCGATCTGTCCGAACCTGAGGACAGCGAAGTCACTGCGCCAACGGCAAGCGGTACTGATGAAGGAAGCAATGAGGATATTGCAGCTGATGCTGAAGTCAAGGATCCGGAGCAGCAGCAGCAAGAGGCTTCCAAAACACCAAGTCTGTCAAAGCGAAGGAAACAGATTGGAACCAGCGGGGCGTGGGGCGTGGTGGCGCTGGTGCTTTGTTGATTCCCATATCAGTGCAGGGATCTGCCACATGGATCTGAAGACATCTCTGCTTTCGTGTAAATCCCATAACACACGATCTCCTCGCAGCCCCTTGAATGTTTTGGATCCATTGGTGGTGGTGCTGACTCCGGCCTGGCCTAGCTTGCGCAGCGATATCAGGTTGGCCTTCAGCCCGGTACGAGTAACACATCCTTCAGCACAACCAGTCCACCATCAGGTGCTCTGAATGCAGCTCGACCAACTCCAGCGACCTTCACTGCATGTCCGGATGCTGAGCGCACTTCAGAGATTGGAGGCGCTCGCACAGCATCCAGCAAGTCCTTGCGTGGTGTCATTGTCCATGCAGCACCAGAGTCCATGACCCACATGTCAAGCGGGTGCAATTCCTCTCCAGCCCTTGCAACAGCTGTGCCACTGTCATCTTTGTCACACACATGGTAGAACTGTCCAGCATTCCTCTCCTCATTTCGCATTCCTCTGTCATCCTTGGAGGTTTCTTCAGCAGGATCAGCTACCATGTTGGCACCTCCATGTGGTTGTTTTCCTCCATTCCCCTTCTCCGATTGGTTCCAAGGGGTCCACCAGTCGGGCTTGGTAGGGCAGCGAAACCATGGATGCCCTTCTTCCTTGCAATACCAGCACTCTCCCCTCAAGCGTGGTTCACTGTTGTCATTGTTGGAGTGACCACCTCTTCCTCTTGCACCAGCGCCACCACGCCCCCGCTGGTTCCAAGTCCCGCGACCAACTTCAGGACCTATCTGGCGGAAAGAGGAATCAGACGCCTGGTGTCTCTGCCCTACGCTCACCAGCAGCAGGGGGTCGCAGAACGCATGAATCGGACGTTGCAGACGACGATGCGAAAGCTGCTCCTGGGGATGAGACTGCCCACCACACTGTGGCCAGACGCAATGACACATGCAGTCCACCTGCACAACCTGTTGTCCTCGTCATCGCTTCCAACAACGCATCACCGCACCTGCTGTGGACACGGAAAAAAGGGGCAGCACAAAATTACTTCGAGTTTTCGGCTGCATGGTACAGTACAGACCCCACACAGCCCGAGCAGGACGCTTCACTCAACGAGTTCGGTGGGGACTACACCTCGGCATCGCAAAACATTTTCACGTATGGAAAATTCTCGACATACAAGACAAAAATACAGTGGCATCACGTGATGTTATCTTCTACGAGCGACTGACGCTGCAGCATTACCTGGACAACATTGCCAACACACACGACCCACCGACGGCCTCGCGGGCCTTCGTTCCTTCGCCGACCGTGCTGCCGAGGCTGACGCAGAAAAGAAGACGTACCTGGAGCCTCGGAAGCTGCCGACCACTCCCTTTCTGTTCCGTACCTGTTCCACTCGACGAAGACAATCCCCTCGATAGTAACAACCTCGACACCTTTTACCACTTCGCTGACCAAGGTTACATTACACCCCACCCGGTCGACACAAATGTTTCAGAATGTATCGGCCCCAACTTCTTACCTGATCCAGAAGATGGTGACGAAGCAGCCTATTCCGGGAATGAAAATTCCCCTCGACACACACCCACGGGAGTGCAGATCCTCGGCCTCTTGGTCTCCGTCCAGCATCCGCTGCCGCCATCTCTGCGCGAGCCCTCTGTTACAAACAGAAAGGTTTGGTTTATTGATGAAGCAAAGGCATTACATAGGAAGAGAGAGATGAGCTAGGAAGGGAAGGTTGGAAGGGAAAGGGGGGTTAGGACCAATCACAAGGGAGGGAGGATCCTTCCAAATGTGGTTGACCACCAGTTGGAGGTGGTCCAAGTGTGGTGTACCACCAGTGGTTTAGCCAACCCACTTGTGGTGCCCCCACAATTGTGGTCCTTGTGTTTGGGGGCTCCAACCACAATTGGGTTGGATTGACACCCCAACACAGGTGTACACCCAACTAGAGATGTAAACACAATATACACAACTAGCATAGCATGGTATATTCTAACACCCTCGACTTTGTCGGCAGGCTCTGGGGGGGAACATAAGGCGAAATGGAAGGAGGCGATGGAAAAGGAGCTAAAGGCTCTGCAAGACCGAAATACATGGAAGCTGGTACCTGCAACAAGCATCAACGGGAAGAACGTCCTCTCGGGAAAATGGGTGTACCTCATCAAGACCAACGCGGACAGCTCCATCGAACGATTCAAAGCTCGATGGGTCGTACGAGGCTTCGATCAACGATATGGAACCGACTACACAGAAACTTTTGCCCCAGTCTCCCGTCACACCTCCCTGCGCATCCTACTCGCCGTCGCGGCCACGAAGAAACTACCATTGCGCCAAATCGACGTCGCAAATGCTTTCCTGTACGCACCTGTGGACGCCGAGATCTTCGTCGAGCAGCCCCACGGATTCATCGACGACCCTACAAAAGTATGCCAGCTGATAAAATCCCTCTACGGGATCAAACAAGCTCCGCGGCTGTGGCAGCAGCATCTTCACGGCCGCCTCGTCAGAATCGGCTTCCTACAACTGCCGCACGACCAAGGCATGTATCGACTACAGAAGGAAGTAGCCTTTATCCTTCTCATCGTCTACGTCGACGACCTGCTCTTCATCGGCTCCACTACCGACATCGCCACCTGGTTCGAAGGGGAGCTGAAAGAAGACTTGACACTCACGGTGTCCGACGCAGTGACCTAGTACCTGGGACTGAATGTCGTCGAAGACAACTCGGCGTTCTACCTACACGCTGGAAAGTACGCAGGCACTGTCGCGAAGAAATTCGGTCTAACGCCGACTACGGTCCCAACTCCCTACCGCTACGGGAACAACAACATCACCTCCGCAAAACTCACCTCAGCACCTTAAAGGGTACAACACTCTTAGGTATATACACTTGTTCTCTCCCTCTATCCAATCATTCAATTGTTCTTTCAGATGGTATCACCCGTAGGTTGGTTCCCCTCCACCTACCGCTTCCGCCCGTGCCTCCTAGGCCCCGCCACCCCCTCGGTTCCTCCTAGGCCCCGTCGCGCCCCCCTGGGCCCCACCGCGCTGCCTAGGCCCCGTCGCGCCCCCCTGGGCCCCATCGCGCTGCCTAGGCCCCGTCGTGCCCCTCCTGGGCCCCTTCGTGCCCCGTAGGCCCCGTCGTGCCCCCCCTGGGCCCCATCGCGCTGCCTAGGCCCCGTCGCGCCCCCCCCTGGGCCCCATCGCGCTGCCTAGGCCCTGTCGCGCCCCTCCTGGGCCCCTTCGTGCCCAGTAGGCCCCGTCGCGCCCCCCTGGGCCCCATCGCGCTGCCTAGGCCCTGTCGCGCCCCCCCTGGGCCCCATCGCGCTGCCTAGGCCCCGTCGCGCCCCTCCTGGGCCCCTTCGTGCCCCGTAGGCCCCGTCGCGCCCCCCTGGGCCCCATCGTGCCTCCTAGGCCTCGTCGCGCCCCCTGGGCTCCATCGCGCCTCCTAGGCCCCGTCGCGCCCCCCTGGGCCCCATCGCGCTGCCTAGGCCCCGTCGCGCCCCTCGTGGGCCCCTTCGTGCCCCGTAGGTCCCGTCGCGCCCCCCTGGGCCCCATCGTGCCTCCTAGGCCCCGTCGCGCCCCCCTGGGCCCCATCGCGCTGCCTAGGCCCGTCACGCCCCTCCTGGGCCCCTCGTGCCTCCTCGACCCCGTCGCACCTGCCTGGCCCCGTTGTGCCTGCCTGGCCCCGTCGAGCCTGCCTGGCCCTCGCCGCGCTGCTTGGCCCCGCCGCGCCTGCCTGGCCCCGTCGCGCCTGCCTGGCACTGCCGCACCTGCCAGGCCCTTCCGCGCCTGCCTGGCCCCGCCGCACCTGCTTGGCCCCGCCGTGCCTTCTGGCCCCGCCGTGCCTGCCTGGCCCTGCCGCGCCTCCTGGCCCCGACGCCCCTGACTGGCCCGCCGCGCCTGCCTGGCCCTGCCGCGCCTTCTGGCCCCGCCGCGCCTTCTGGCCCCGCCGCGCCTGCCTGGCCCTGCCGCACTGCCTGGCCCCGCCACACCAGCCTGGCCCCGCCGCACTGCCTGGCCCCGCCGCGCCTGCCTGGCCCTGCCGCGCCTCCTGGCCCCGCCGCCCATGGCTGGCCCGCCGCGCTTGCCTGGCCCAGCCGCGCCTCCCTGGCCCCACCGCACCTGCCTGGCCCCGCCGCGCCTTCTGGCCCCGCCGTGCCTTCTGGCCCCGCCGCCCCTGACTGGCCCGCCGCGCCTGCCTGGCCCTGCCGTGCCTGCCTGGCCCCACCGTCCCTGCCTGCCCCTTTCGCCCCGGCTCGTCCTGCTGTGCCGCCTCGGGCTTCGTCTCCTCCGCTCGCCCGTGCTGAGACGCTTCGTGGCCACTGTGCTGGAGGGGGCTGTAGCTGAGTTCCTGTGGAGCTGTGCTGCTGACCCTGCACGATGGCGGACTTCGTGCTCCGACTGGACGCCGAGGGCCATGCGGTTGACTTCGCCGACTGGCTCTCCGATCTCCGCCGCCACCTCACAGGTCAGCGTCAGGATGGCCACTCTTTGGTTGTCCATGTTGACGGCTTGCTCCCCCGCCCCCCTGTACCTGCCCCCCTCCCTGCTGATCCCTCCTCTGATGACTGTGAGACCTTCTCTACTACTGCGCTTGCCCGTGCGGTCTGGGACTCCCGCGATGCAGTCGCTTAGGTAGCCATTAGCCATGCCCTTCCTGTCTCTGAGCGCTCGCGTTTTGCTACTATTGAGATGGCCAAAGCTTACTTAGACGCTGTTATTGCCCGCTATTCCACACCCGCGTCTGCTTCTGCTGGTCGCCTGCTCTTCCCTATGCTTTCCCAGACCTTGCTGCCTTCCCTACCGTCGCAGACTTTGCCACTCACCTGCGTGCTCTAGAGACCCGCTATCGCACTGCCAGCACTGCTGCCCAGCTCACTGCGCTCCCCCCCCCTTTCTGCATGACGCTCTATTTTATTGCCATGCGCCTGCCAGACCACCTCGCTAGTGCTCGCGATCACTTCCTTAGCCTGCACCCGGCTCACCTCACTCTCACTGCCTTTGTCGACACCCTCACCGAGATCGAGACTCGCCAGAGCACTATCGCTCAGTCGAGCGGTGCGCCGGCAGTCTCTATCTTTCACGGCTGTGCCCCCTCCCAGTGCACGTTCACTGACGTTTCGGCTGCGGTCGCCACGGCGACCCCTCTCACCGAGATGGCTGCTGCGGTCCACCCGCAGCAGCGCTCGCGCCGCAGTGGCCGTGGTCGCCAGGGTGGTAGGGGTGGTGGTGCAGGTAGTGGTGCTGGTGGTCGTGAACGTAGTCCCCCTGGGGGGACTAGCATTGGTGGTCAGGAGCAGCAGCCCCAGCCGCAGCAGGAGCAGCCCGCGCCACAGCCACCGTCCCAGTAGCAGCCGCCATCCCAGCCGCAGCCCCCGCAGCAGTGGGCTCGCCTCCCGCCTGTTTGGCCCGGCTCCTCAGGGGGTGGTGGCAGTGGTGGCGGCCCGTGCAACTTGGCGTCTACCAGCGGCTCCGGTGCTGTCACCTGTCAGTACCAGCTTCAGACCGGGCCCCTTCGCGGCACTCTGTGCCGCCGCCCGCACCGGACTGCCCGCTGTTTCCGCCGCCTCGACGATCTGTTTCGTCGTCGCTTTGGCCCGGCCCCAGACCTCCCCGACTGGCACAGACTGCTCCTCCAGGGCGTGCCGATCTTTGAGTTTGACATGGATCAGATAGGTGCTGCTTTGCATGCCATGTATTCTGACGCTGCTAGTGTTGCTAGTGTTGCTAGTGGTGCTGCTAGTGTTCCTGTGTTCTCTAGTTTAGGTATTGCACCGTTGTGTAGCCTAGCCTCCCCTTCTGCGTCAGGCGTAGGACTGCCTAGTTTGTCTAGCCTCGTCTCTGCACCGGCTCCGTTAACCGCCCCTGCCTCTGCTGCGCTGTCCTTTACTCTCGACTTCGGTGCTTCTGCCTGCTTCTTCCGCGACTGTTCCTCACTTACGCCGCTTGCTACGCCAGCTGTCGTCTCTCTCGCCGACCCCTCTGCGGGTCCTGTCGTCGCTCGCAGTTCTACGTCCCTTCCCTGTCCAGCCGTTCCCTCGGGCTCCCTTACAGGCCTCCACGTTCCCTCATTCTCGAGGAACCTGGTTGGTGTCGGCTGTCTCCAGGACCTCGGCGTCACCACCACGTTCCTCGGGCACGAGCGGTTCGCTGTCTCTTCTGAGGCTGTCTCAGGTTTCCCCCTTGCGACGTTCCCCAGGGACCCTGTGTGCGGTCTGTTTACCCTAGACACCGCCTCCCCTCCTGTTGGTGTGTCCTCCCAGGCTGCTACAGCTTGCTCGTGTCGTTCCCTCACTCACCCCTCCCTTCTCTGGCACCACCGCCTAGGTCACCCTGCTCTCCCTCGTCTGCGTCACATGTCCCCGCACGGCCTTGTCTTAGGTCTCCCTGTGTCGCTCCCCGCCCTTCCTCCCTCAATTGCGCCACCGTGCACGCCTTGCGTCGAGGGCCGGCTCCGCCGTGCCCCTCACTCCTCCTCGCTGCGCCCTGCTACTGCCCCCCTTCAGACCCTGCACCTGGACGTTTGGGGCCCTGCCCCCGTCCCCAGACAGCGCGGTGAGCGCTACTTCCTTGTGCTCGTCGACGACTACACGCGCTACACCACGGTGTTTCCCCTCTAGCGGAAGGCCTATGTGCCCGATGTTCTTCTCCCGTGGGTTCTGGCTGCGCGTCTCCACCGCGGTCTCCCCGTGTTGTGTCTCCACTCCGACCGGGGCGGCGAGTTCGCCTCTGGTCGGCTTGGACAGTTCTGTCGTGCGGAGGGCATCACCCAGTCGTACACCTTGCCGGACTCGCCACAGCAGAATGGGGTTGCTGAGCGCCGCATCGGCTTGGTCATGGAGGTCGCCCGCACCTCCATGATCCATGCCGATGCCCCCCATTTTCTGCGGCCGTTTGCTGTTCGCTACGCTGCTCACCAGCTTAACCTGTGGCCACGCTCTCAGCGGCCGCAGGTTTCGCCGACCCTTCTTTGGACCGGGTCCCCCGGTGACGCGTCTGCGTTCCATCTGGGGCTGCCCTTGCTCACGTTCGTGCCTCTGGCACGGACAAGCTCACTGCCCGCATTGTCCCTGTGTCTTCCTCGGTTTCCCCCTGGACTTGTCTGACTGGCTTTTCTATCACCCGCCATCTTACCGCTTCCTCCACTCTCGTGACGTTACCTTTGACGAGTCCGTCTCCTTTACCGCCGCTTCCCTCACCGAGGTCTCCCAGTTGCCCCCCCCTGTTCCTTGCTCCCTCTCCCCGGTAGCCCCTGCCCCTCTCCCGCCTCGTCCTGCCCCGTCTGGTGTCTCTCACGTCACTCCCCTCCCGTCGGTTGTCCCCGTTGAGGAGTCTGCTGACTCTGGTGGTACCCCCGGTCTGTCCTTGCCGCGTCCCCCTTCCCCGGTGCCTCCGCCCCCACTGTCGCAGTCGCCGACCCCGCTGCAGCCGCCGTCGCGTCGCCGCCGCAGCCGTCGCCGCTGCAGTCGTCGCCGCCACTGCCGCCGCCGCTCTTGGCCCCTGGGGTGCTGGTGTGGAGGAGGGTGTTCGTCCTGGCTTCTGGGGTGCTGGTGGTGTTGGAGGGGTTCTCGCTCTGGGGTGTTGGTTCTGGGGGTGCTGCTGTTGAGTGTTCTGCCGACGGTCGTTCTGCCTCTGCTGGTCCGAGAGTTCCGGCCCAGCCGTCGCCGCCGCAGCAGCCGTCGCCGCCGGTCTCCGCTCTCCGCCTGCTCGGCCTTCCCTCCCCGGACCGCGCGCCGGTGTCTCCCCACCGCCCGCTGACCTTCCTGTCTACGGTCCTGTTTCCCGCCGCCGGACTCGTCTCCGGCCCGTCTTCCTCCTCGTTCCCCTCCTGTGTCTCCTCCGCTGTCCCCTGACCCTACCCCTCCGTCTCACGTTTGGGCTCGCGTCCCTCCCGTGCTCGTCCCGTCTCTCCTGTCTGCCCACCCACCCTATGTTGCTCCGTTCCCGCTCGTCTCGTCCTCCCTCCCTCCCGTCCCCTCCTCCCTCGTCCCTTGCTGTTGCACCTCCTCCGTTCTCTGACTACCTCCGTGCTGCTCGTCCCCTTGTCCCTCGGGTCCTTGCCTCTCTTGTTACCGACCCTGCTGTTCCTGTCTCGCGCCTTGACGCGCTTGTCGCTGCTGTCGCTGACTTCGCCTCTACCCGCCGCCTTGACTACGCTACCGCTCTGGTCTCTGACCCTGCCCGTCCTCCGTCCGTCGGGGGTGCTCCTGCCCTTGGCAGTGACGTCCTAGAGGACAGGCAGTACGAGCTGGCTTTCCTTTCCGAGGCTGCTCCCCATCTCTGCTCCATGCTTTAGTCCCTGAGGGTGACCCAGACGCCTTCGACATCCCGACCCCTCGCACCTACGCTGAGGCCACCTCGGGACCTTGGGCCTCTCAGTGGATAGCTGCCATGGAGCAGGAGATGGCATCTTGGAGGTCCACCGGCACTTACGTCGACGCAGTTCCCCTGGGGTGAACGTAGTCGATGGTCGGTGGCTCTTCAAGGTGAAGCGCCCCCTGGAGAGCCGCCTGTCTTCAAGGCGCGCTACGTGGCCAGAGGTTTCAGTCAGCGCGAGGGGGTTGACTTCTTCCAGACCTTCGCCCCGACCCCGAAGATGACCACCTTCGGGCGCTGCTACACGTAGCAGCTCAGCGTGACTACGAGCTTCACTCCCTCGACTTCTCTACTGCCTTTCTTCAGGGCAGCCTACACGAGCAGGTCTACCTGCGCCGACCACAGGGCTTCACTGGTACCTTCCCTCCTGGGACCCAGTGGCTTCTCAGGCGCCCGGTCTACGGCCTGCGTCAGGCTCCCCGCGAGTGGCACGACACGCTACGTGCCACGTTAGCAGACCTGCAGTTCTTTCCGTCCTCTGCTG
>BQMB01000632.1:52500-59100 GCA_027943415.1 Closterium sp. NIES-67 | reverse complement strand
TGGCCCCGTGCTCACCTTCCCGCCGGTCTGCCACCGATCTTGGTGCGGCACGCTCTTCGTGCCCGCTCCAGCCCTGCACGCTCACTGGTACGGTTCTGCATCCCCCTGCACCGCGCTGCAGCGCACTGCATCGCACGGCACCGCGCTGCCCTGCACTGCCCCCCGCACTGTCCGGCCCTGCATCGCACTGCGCTGTCCTGCACTCGACTGACTCGCCTGGCGCCGCACTGCACTGTTCCTGATGGCGGGGGAGGTTCGCTTCGACGTTGAAAGCCAGCCTCTGGATTTCGAGGCCTGGCTAGCCGACCTCCGCCGCCACCTCACTGGCCAGCGGCAGGATGGCCACTCGCTTTCGGTCCACCTTGACGGTACGCTTCCCTGCCCAGACCCCCCTGCTGTGCTGCCAGCTGACCCCACACCTGCTGAGCGTGAGTCTGCTGCGGTCGCTGCCCTTGCTCGCTCTGTCTGGCTTTCCCGTGACGCTGTCACACAGCTTGCCATTAGCAATGCCCTCCCCCTGTCTGAGCGCCCTCGCTTTCGGTCTATCACCACCGCCCAGGCTTTCTTAGATGCTGTTATCCAGCGCTATTCCACCCCGCCGCTGCCTCGGTGGGTCGCCTGATCCTCCCTCTCCTCTTCCCTGACCTAGCGTCGTTCCCCACGGTTGCTGACCTAGCTGCCCACCTCCGCACGATAGATGAGACCTGGCGCGCTGCCTGCACTGACGCACAGCTTAGAGCCCATCAGCCGCCCCTTACCTCTACCCTCTACCTGCTTGCCACCCGCCTCCCTGACCGCCTTGCCGCTGCTCGTGATCGCTTCCTTAGCATTCACCCCGGTGACCTCACCTTCACAGACTTTGTAGACACCCTAACTGTTATCGAGACCCGCCACCGCTCTATTGCCCAGGCGAGCGGTACTGTGCCAGTCCCTATCTTTCAGGGTTGTGCCCCGGCTCAGTGCACCTTCTCCGCTGGTTCTGCAGCTGTCGTGAGACCGCCGCTGCAGCGCAGTTCCGTCCGGGGAAGGGTCGCCGCCCCAAGTCTGGACGCGGCGGAGGGGGTGGGGGTGCAGGTGGAGGTGGTGGTGGAGTCGGGTTGCCTGGTGGTGGAGCGGACGAGGGGACCCAGCCGGGTTCAGCTGAGCAGCCGCCGCAGCAGCCGCAGCAGCAGCAGCAACCACAGCAGACGAGGCCGGCGAGCGGCCTCCCGCCCGGGTGGCCTGTCGCTGGTGGTGGTCGTTTGTGTGGTGGTGTACGGGTGGCGGTTCGGGAGGCGTGCGCTGTCAGTACCAGCTCCAGACCGGTCCTCGCCGTGGCTTCGTTTGCGGTAAGATCGGTCACACTACTGCCCACTGTTTTCGTCGCTTGGACGACCTGTTTCGTCAGCGCTTCGGCCCGTCGCCCGACCTCCCGAACTGGCACAGTTTGCTTAGTCGTCGAGTTCAGATTTTTGACTTGGACATGGATGCTATTGTTGATGCTCTGCATGTGATGTATGTTGATGACTCTAGTGTGCTACCTTCTTATTACTCCTTGTCACCTAGTGTAGGTGTGCCTAGCTTAGCCTCCCCTGCTGCGTCGGGCGTAGGAGCTCCTGCTTTGTTTAGCCTTGGTGCTTCCGCTGTCGCCCCTTCGCCAGACGCCACTGCTGCGCTTTCCTTCACCTTGGACTCTGGCGCTTCCCGATGTTTCTTCCGCGACTCCACTACGCTGACGCTGCTTCCTGTTCCTGCTGCAGTTTCTCTTGCTGACCCCTCCAGCGGTCCAGTAGTCGCCCGCAGTTCCACCACCCTTCCCTGTCCGGCGGTTCCTTCGGGCTCTCTCACAGGTCTGCATCTCTTCTCGTTCTCCAGAAACCTAGTTGGTGTCGGCTGCCTCCAGGACCTTGGCGTCACCACTACGTTCCCAGGTCACGAGCGGTATGCTGTCTGTACCGAGGCCGCCACTGGTGCCCCCCTTTCCACGTTCCCCCGGGACCCGCTGTCCGGCCTGCTCACCCTGGACACCGTGACCCCCCCCGGCTAGGGCGCCCCCTCAGGTGGCTGCGTCTTCCCAGGTTGCTGCTGCCTGCTCCTGTCGGTCCCTCACTCACCCGACTCTCCAGTGGCACCACCGCCTAGGTCACCCTGCGCTCCCGCGTCTGCGTCACATATCCCAGAACGGTCTCGTCCTTGGTCTCCCCGGTTCGTTTCCCGCTTTTCCCTCCTCCCCCGCCCCCCTTTGCATGCCTTGTGTCGAGGGTCGGCTTCGCCGTGCCCCTCACTCCTCCTCGTTTCCCCCTACCGCCGCGCCGCTGCAGACCCTGCACATGGACATCTGGGGCCCCGCCCCCATCCATGGACCGCGTCGAGAGCGCTACTTCCTCGTGCTTGTCGACGACTTCACTCGCTACACCACAATCTTTCCCCTGGAGCGAAAGGCCGACGTGCCTGGCGCTCTCATCCCCTGGCTTGTCTCAGCGCGTGTCCACCGAGGTCTTCCTGTCTTGCGTCTTCACTCAGACCGTGGTGGCGAGTTTGCCTCAGGGGTCCTTGGTCGCTTCTGTCGTGCGGAGGGCATCACCCAGACGTACACCCTGCCGGACTCCCCACAGCAGAATGGGGTCGCTGAGCGACGCATCGGTTTGGTCATGGAGGTGGCTCGCACCTCCATGATCCATGCCAGTGCACCCCTTTTTAGCCGCCGCCGTTCGCCGTGCGCTACGCTGCTCACCAGCTTAACCTGTGGCCGCACCCCCAGCAGCCGCAGGTTTCGCCGACCCTTCTTTGGACCGGGACTCCTGGTGATACGTCTGCGTTCCACGTTTGGGGCTGCCTTGCTCACGTTCGTGCCTCTGGCAAGGACAAGCTCACTGCCCGCACCCTTCCCTGTGTCGTCCTCGGTTTCCCCCTTGACGCGTCCGACTGGCACTTCTACCACCTGCCGTTTCACCGTTTCTTTCACTCTCACGACGTCACATTTGACAAGTCTGTCTCCTTCTACCGTCGTTTCCCCCACCGCGGTCCCCCTGTTACCCCCCCGCCCTGTTCCTGGTCACTCCTTCCCTGGTGGTCCCTGCCCCTCCCCCTCCCCCTCCCCGCCGGTTGTCCCGGTCGAGGATTCTTCTCACTCTGGTGGTCCTGCGGCGTAGTCCTTGCGGTCTACCCCTCCCCAGGTGTCTCCTCCTCCACAGCCTCTGCAGCCACCGTCGCCTCTGCCGTCGCAGCCGCCGCTGCCGCCGCCGCACCCGTCGTTGCCGCCGCCGCAGCTGCCGCCGTCGCAGCAGTAGTTCGTTGACTCTGGGGGTGCTCGCGTTGAGAAGGATGCTAGTCCTGGGGTTCCTGTCGTGGCCTGTCCTGGTGGCCCTGGGGGTCGTACCGGTGCTCGAGGGGTTTCGGGCTCCGGGGGTGTTCCTTCTGGGGGTGCCGGCGTGGCGTGTCCCGGAGGTCTCCGAGGAGCAGATTGCGGCTCCAGTGTCGGTGTTGTGCCGCCGCAGCAGCAGTCCCCGCCGGTGTCAGCCCTTCGCCTGCTCGGCCTTCCGTCCCCTTACCCTACGTCTGTTCCTCTCCCGCCGTCTCCTCCTCTTCCTGTCTGCGGCCCTGTGTTCCCTCCGCCGGACTCGTCTCCGGCTCGTCTTCCCCCTCGCTCCACCCTTGTCTCCCCTCCTCTGTTTCCTGACTCGACGCCTCCGTCTCATGTCTGGTCCCGCCGTCCAGTGCTCGTCCTGCCTCCCTTGTCACGCGCTCTCACCCAATGTTGCTCCGTTCCCACGCATCTTGTCCTCCCCTTCTACCGTCGCCTCCTCCGTCCTCTTACTATTGCGCCTCCTCCTCTGTCTGACTACCTTCGTGCCACTCGTCCTCTTGTTCCTCGGGTCCTCACCTCTCTCGTTACCGACCCGTCTGTTCCGGTCTCGTGTCTTGATGCTCTTGTCGCAGCGGTTGTTGATTTCGCCTCTACCCGCCGCCCTGACTACGCCACCGCTCTGGTCTCTGACCCTGCCTATCCTCCATCTGTCGGGGGTGCTCCTGCCCTCGGCAGTGAGGTCCTGGAGGACCGCCAGTTCGAGCTTGCTTTCCTGTCCGAGGTTGCTCCCCATCTCTGTTCCATGCTGCTAGTCCCTGAGGGTGACCCAGACGCTTTCGACATCCCGACCCCTCGCACTTACGCTGAGGCCACCTCGGGACCTTGGGCCTCTCAGTGGATAGCTGCCATGGAGCAGGAGATGGCATCTTGGAGATCCACTGGTACCTTCGTCGATGCAGTTCCCCCACCTAGGGTGAACGTAGTTGACGGCCGCTGGCTCTTCAAGGTGAAGCGCCCTCCTAGAGAGCCGCCTGTGTTCAAGGCGCGCTACGTGGCTAGAGGCTTCAGTCAGAGTAAGGGGGTGGACTTTCAGACTTCCGCTCCGACCCCGAAGATGACTACTCTTCGGGTGCTGCTACGCGTAGCTGCTCAGCGTGACTACGAGCTTCACTCCCTCGACTTCTCCACTGCGCTTCTTCAGGGCAGCCTACACGAGCAGGTCTACCTGCGTCGCCCTTAGGGTTTCACTGGCACCTTCCCGCCTGGGACCCAGTGGCTCCTGCGGCGTCCCGTCTACGGCCTGCAGCAGGCTCCGCGTGAGTGGCACGACACGCTGCGTGCTACCCTTGCTGACTTGCAGTTCTTTCCGTCCTCCGCAGACCCCTCACTCTTCGTTCGTGCTGGCCAGACTCCGTTCTACATCCTTGTTTACGCGGATGATCTGGTCTTTGCCGCAGCAGACAGGGAGGCACTGGCCTCGGTGAAGGAAGAGCTGCTGAAGAGACACACTTGTACTGACCTTGGAGAACTGCGCTGTTACCTTGGTTTGCAAATCTCCAGGGATAGAGCAGCGCGCACCATCACTTTGACTCTGTCAGACTTGGTGCGCCAGGTCCTTCAGAGGTTCGGCCTTCAGTTCTCCTCCGCACAGCCCACCCCTCTGCCTGTAGACCACAGACTCTCCGCTCCAGTTCCTGAGGAGTCAATAGAGCCCTGTGGTCCTTACGCTGAGCTGGTGGGTTGCCTCATGTACCTGATGACTTGCACTTGCCCAGATCTCGCATACCCTCTCAGCATCCTGGCTCGCTTTGTGGCCACAGGCAGACCTCAGCACTGGTCTGCCGCTAAGAGGGTTTTGCGTTATCTTGCAAGTACATCGGACATGGGGCTAGTGCTAGGAGGACGCAGGCCAGTGGTCCTTACTGGACACACAGACGCTTCTTGGGAAGACATCGCCGAGACCCTCAGGTCCTCTCAGGGCTACTGCTTCAGCCTTGGTTCAGGTGCCGTCTCGTGGAGAGCTACCCGCTCCTCGTCTGTTGCCCAGTCCAGGTGTGAGGCCGAGATCTACGCCGGTGCCATGGCAGCACAGGAGCTCCGCTGGCTGTCCTTCTTGCTCACCGACTTAGGTGAGCGGCCTAGCTCTGCCCCGGTCCTGTACGCTGACAACATGGCCATGATTCTTCAGTGTCAGGAGCCTCGACTCCAGGGCAGAGCGAAGCATATCCAGCTGTGGTACTTCCTCCTGCGAGAGCTACAGCAGCGTCGCCAGGCTCGCGTAGTATACTTGGCCTTCGGTGCCAACACAGCTGATATCTTTACAAAGGCGCTTGCGCCTAAAGATAATCAGCGGCACTGTGCACAGCTTGGTCTAGTTCCTGTAGCCTCTCACTTGCTAGGGCCTTGACTTTGTACTGTCCTTTTTATATATATTTACTCAGACTGGACTTGTGTCCTCTCCCAGTGGCTGGACTAGTAGTGCCGCCCTGGTCTTGTTCTTGCCTTGCCTGTAGTTCTTTTGACTGGTCTTTAGACCCTTGTCTCAGTGGCTGGACTAGTAGTGCCGCCCTGAGCTGCTTGTTTAGGAACTGCCCCTATGCAGTCTAGGGGGTGTGTCAAACAGTTGTATCTCTAATGTTTGTATAGACTGTATAGGGTCATCTCTTAGAGAGTACAACCCTTAGATATATAGCCTTGTACCCAGGTTCTCTAATCATTCATTATTCAGTTTTAAGAGAGGGAAGCCATGGAATGACGTGAGGTTTAGGAAGGAGAAAGTTGAGGAGAGAAAAGGGGGTAGACTAGGAAGAGAGAGGCATACAAGGAGGGGATTGTACCCTCCACAGTAAAGTTCGATAACCTACCAAGCCTACCAATTATATAACACAATATTTACTTTAACACACCCCCTAGGCTTTGTAGTCACAAGCCCACACGCACCTACACCCCCTAACCTAGCACCCCTATTCCAAGCATCAGCCACGTCTACTCCGGTGGGGCCAGCCCCCACGACCCGTGAGATGGCAATGGCGGCAACCACGACAGTGACGAGAGTGGCGGCGGCGGCGGCGTGCGGCTGCAACGGCCTGCGGCAACGTCTTCGGCGGCGGCGACTTCAACATCAGAGGCGAGTGCAGCAGTCCCCGCCCTCTCGGCAGCATGGCCAGTCTCGACGGCGATGGGGTCCCCCACGAGCCAGGCGTCGACTGTGGCGAGGAGGAGGGGACGCAGGGGAAGGAGGGGGGTGTGGCTGGCGTGTGGGCGGCACGTCTAGCGGCACCAAAGGCGTCGCGTGGCCGGTTGCAACCCGACGG
>BQMB01000632.1:0-47500 GCA_027943415.1 Closterium sp. NIES-67 | reverse complement strand
CAGTTTCCCCAATAGCCCGATCATCGCGTTGCATGTGACATATAAAATATAACCCCACTGTGTCTGGCGCTCTATGTATTTCAGGCTTATTATCAAACCTACAGATTCAGCTACTTCGGGTAATCACCCATGTCCGCGCGCCATCCACCATAAGGACCTACGACCCGTATTGGCTCAAGTTCCGCTCCTTTGCACAAAGGTCAAGGTGAGCTACCTGCCTGCCACAGACACCACTCTAGCGCTCTACCTTGTCTACGCCCTCAACAATCAGGCCACAATATCCGCCATATCCCTTACGTGCTCCGCCGTCGCATTTGCACACCGGATGACCAGAGAACCCTCTCCCACCAGCGGGCCCTTCACTTCACAAGTTCGTGAATTCTCCAAACGCCACGGCCCATGCACCATCAGGACGAAGGAACCCTTGTCGCTCCACCAGGTGCACGCCATGGCACACCCCTTCCTTGAGTCAAGCAGCCCGGCAGAATATCAGAAAGGACTGATCCCACTCCTCATGTTCGCGCCATTCCTCCGCTACTCCGACCTCGTCTCCATCCAGTGGAACGACATCCAGTTTGACGAGGAGTCCATGTGGATCCTAATCCCGCACTCCAAGACAGATCAGGACGGCAAGGGCTCATGGATCCCAGTTGCTCCCACAACTTGACCTTACTGCCCTGTCCGTTGCACCCAACGGTTTCTGCAACTCGCGGGACACCCCACCACCCCGCATGGACCATTGATCCATGTCTTTGGCACCAGCGGCAGGGCAACCCCTCAAGACAGCGCTCCGTCTTACACAACCATCCAAAACTGGTGCCTCGAAGCCTTCGCTAAGGCTGGGCTCGACAACAGACACCTCGGCACCCACTCTTTTTGCAAGGGTGCAGCAACAGCGGCAGCTAACTTGGGGATCCCCGACCGGCTCTTCAAATGACTCGGTTGCTGGCACAACGATATGGCCAAAGATCTCTACGTCACCATTGCGCAGGACCAGCTCCTTGCGGCGTCCACGCGCATCCAAGACGCTTCCGCCGCTCCATCGCCCAGTCACCACCAGTTGTCTATCAAGCGACATCGCCAGCCCCTGCTACACATGCCTCAGAAGACCCATATGAAATGAAGCACGCTGCCTTTGCCAAGATGACCCAAGCAAGCTTTCACAATATGTAATTTTTTGAAAGCGTGTAACGCTGTATAAAAAATGTGTATTGTGAAAGTGTAGCGAGGGCCAACGCAGCAAGGACAGCGTCGAAGCGCTACTCACCATCTTTTGCCTACAAAAGAGGGACGTGAGGCCATTCGACCTCATCCACGTTCTTCATTTCTAGTTCCAGTTTCGTTTTCCCCACCCACCCACCCTATTTGTAGGCGTAGTCTATTGGACGAGAACCATGTACGCAATCTCATATGAAATGAAGCACGCTGCCCATATGAAATGAAGCACGCTGCCCATATGAAATGAAGCACGCTGCCTTTGCCAAGATGACTCAAGCAAGCTTTCACAATGAGAAAGTTGAGAAGAGAAAAGGGGGTAGACTAGGAAGAGAGAGGCATACAAGGGGGGGATTGTACCCTCTACAGTAAAGTTCGATAACCTACCAAGCCTACCAATTATATAACACAATATATAATTTAACAATAGGCTAGCTAGGTGCATGCTCATATAGGTACAACACTTAGACTATATATCCTTGTACAATCTCTTCCTAGTCATTCTTTCTTACGCTAATATGGTATCACGCTAGGTAGGTCCTCCCACCCGCTTCCGCCCTAGCACCTAGTGCCCCGTTCCGCCTTAGTACCTAGCTGCCCCGCCCCTAGCGCCCCGCTGGCCCCTTCGCGCCCAGCTCGCCCCGTGCGCCCCTCTAGCCCCATCGCGCCCTGCTGGCCCCGTCGTGCGTAGCTAGCCCCGTCACGCCTAGCTAGCCCCGTACGCCCAGCTAGCTCCGTCGTGCCCCGCTGGCCCCTTCGTGCCTAGCTCGCCCTGTACGCCCCGTCAGCCCCATAGCGCCCTGCTGGCCCCGTCGTACCTCACTGGCCCCCGCGCGCCCTGCTGGCCCCTTCGCGCCTAGCTAGCCCCGTCACACCCTGCTGGCCCCCTTTGCACCCAGCTCGCCCCGTATTCCCCGCTAGCCTCGGTGTTCTGCTGGCCCTTCGTGCCCCTCTGGCTCCCTGCGCCCCGCTGGCCACGTTCGCCTCGCCGGCTCCGCACCCGCCAGCCCCGCACCCGCCAGCCCCACACCCGCCAGCTCCGCGCTTGCTGGCCACGCACCAGCTGGCCCCGCACCTGTCTGGCCCTGGCCTACTGGCTCCCGGCCCCACCGGCACCTACTCGCCCTGGCCCCGCGTCGTGCGACTGCCGCGCCCCAGCGCAGCCGTGCCGCTCTGCCGCCCCCGACCTCCCGGGCTTGGCTCCTCTCTGTGCCGACACTCCTGCCGGCTGTCATCACCATTCTCCACTGCACTCCACCTCCCTCCACCGCACTCCACCCCCCCACTCCACTTCACCGCTCTTCACCGCTCTCCACCTCTCTCCATTGCTCTCCACTACCCTCCACCTATCTCCACCTCGCTTCACCTCCCTCCACCTCAATCCACCGCTCTTCCCCTCTCTCTGCCGCACCCCACCTCACTCCACCGTTCCTCCGCCTTTCCTCCTCTCACTGGCAGCGCCAGTCAGCTACGGCAACTACAGTGATGGTGGACTCACTGCTTTGCCTGGAAGCGGAGGGTCACGCGATCGACTTTGACGTGTGGCTCGTCGACCTCCGCCGTCACCTCATAGGTCAGCGCCAGGACGATCACTCCCTGGCTACGCATGTCGATGGCTTGCTTCTCCGCCCCCCTGCGCCTGTTGCCTTCCCTGATGCCCCTACCACTACTGAGTGTGAGGCCTTTTCCGCTGCTGCGCTAGCTCGTGCTGTCTAGGACTTGCGCGACGCTGTCGCACAACTTGCTATCATCCACGCGCTTCCCCTATCTGAGTGTGCACGCTTTACAACTGTAGCGAACGCCAACGAATTCTTAGATGTAGTCATCGCCCGCTATTCCACCCCTGCCTCTGCCTCTGCTGGCCGCCTGATCCTCCCCATGCTGTTCCCTGATCTTGCGTCCTTCCCCACTGTCACGACCTTGCCACTCACCTGCGCGCACTAGAGTCTACCTACCGCGCCGCTAGCACTGAGGCTCAGCTCACTGCCTTTTCACCGCCGTTCTGCGCTACCCTCTACCTTATTGCCACGCGCCTCCCAGACTGCCTTGCCACTGCCCATGACCACCTCCTTAGTCAGCACCCAAGTGACCTCACCCTTACCGCCTTTGTCACCACCCTGTCCGAGATAGAGACTCGCCAGCGCACTATCGCTCAGTCGAGCGGTACTGCGGCGGTCCCTATCTTTCAGGGCTGTGCTCCCTCCCAGTGCACTTACTCTGACGTCTCTGCAGGTGTCGCTGAGACAGCCCTTGTTGCTGAGACTGCTGCTGCGGCCTCAGTGCAACCGCATCAGGGTAAGGGCCGCTGCCCTAAAGGGGGGCATGGCGGAGGGAAGGGGGGTGGGGATGGTGGAGGTGGGGGGGGGGTGACGATGGTTCCAACGAGGAGACCGGGCCCGGTGCCCTGGAGCAGCAGCAGCAGCCGCAACCGCAACAGCAGCAGCAGCAGCCGCAACCGCAGCAGCAGCAGCAGTAGTGGGGCCGCCTTCCGCAGGGGTGACCCGCTGCTTCTGGTGGTGGTGGTCGCGGTGGCGGCTCTCGCAACTCGGCGTCGGGTGGCAGTTTCGGTGCTATGACTTGCCAGTACCAGCTCCAGACCGGCCCCTTCCGCGGCACTGTGTGTGGTCATATCGGTCACTCTACCGCCCGCTGCTTACGCCGCCTCGACGATCTCTTTCGTCTTCGCTTCGGCCCTGCGGCGGACCTTCCCGACTGGCCCTGTCTGGTGTGCCATCGTGTGCCTGTATTTGCGATGGATATGGATCAGTTGTCCTCTGTCTTTCATGGTATGCTCCTGACTCTGGTATGACTGGATCTTATTACCCTGTGTTGCCTAGTGTAGGTGTGCCTCCTGTGAGTAGCCTAGGCTCCCCTGCTACGTCAGGCGTAGGATCTTCAGCCTTAATTAGCCTAGGCTCCACGCTAGCACCTCCGCCACCACCCGCTACGGCTTCGCTCTTGTTCACACTTGACTCCGGTGCGTCTGCCTGCTACTTCCGCGATCACACTGAGCTTACGCCGCTTGCCGCCCCTGCAGCTATCGCGCTTGCAGACCCCACTTCAGGTCTGGTAGTTGCTTGTAGCTCCACCACCCTTCCCTGTCTGGCGGTTCCCTCGGGCTCACTTACGGGCCTGCACATCCCCTCGTTCTCCAGGAACCTAGTGGGTGTCGGCTGCCTGCAGGACCTCGGCGTCACCACTACGTTTCCCGGACACGAGCGGTACGCGGTCTGTACTGAGGCCGCCACTGGTGCCCCTCTGACCACGTTCCTCCGGGACCCTGTGTCCGGCCTGTCTACACTTGACGTTGCTTCCCCCCAGGTGAGGGCGTCCCCCCAGATCGCTGCAGCTTGCTCGTGTTGATCGCTCACTCACCCGTCGCTGTTGTGGCACCACCGCCTAGGTCACCCTGCACCCACGCGTCTACGTCATATGTTCCAGCACAGTCTTGTCCTAGGTCTCCATGCGTCTCTCCCTGTCCTCCCTCCCTTGAATGTGCCGCAGGTGGCACGACACGCTGGCTAACACTCGGAGCGCGACTGGCACGACACGTTGCGTGCTACGTTGGCGGACCTGCAGTTCTTTCCGTCGTCTGCAGACCCTTCTCTCTTCGTTCGTGCTGGCCAGACCCCGTTCTATATCCTTGTCTACGAAGACGACCTGGTCTTTGCTATAGTAGACAGAGATGCACTGGCCTCGGTGAAGGCTGAGCTGCTGAGGAGACACACTTGCACTGACCTAGGAGAGCTGAGTCGCTACCTTGGCCTGCAGATCTCCAGGGACAGAGCAGCGAGCACCATCACTCTCACACTGTCACACTTGGTGCGTCAGGTCCTTCAGAGGTTCGGCCTTCAGTTCTCCTCTGCACAGTCCACACCTCTGCCAGTAGATCACAGACTGTCAGCTCCAGACCATGAGGAGTCTGCTGAGCCTAGTGGTCCTTACGCAGAGCTGGTGAGTTGCCTCATGTACTTGATGACTTGCACTTGTCCAGATCTTGCATACGCTCTCAGCATCCTGGCTCGCTTTGTGGCCACAGGAAGACACTGACCACAGCACTGGTCGGCCGCTAAGAGGTCTTACGTTATCTAGCTAGTACATCGGGCATGGGGCTAGTGCTAGGAGGACACAGGCCAGTGGTCCTTACAGGAAACCAGGACGCTTTGTGGGCGAATGACGCTGAGACGCTCAGGTCCTCCCAGGGCTACTGCTTTTGCCTTGGTGCAGGTGCCATCTCGTGGAGGCTCACCCGCTGGTCGTCTGTTGCCCAGTCAAGCTGTGAGGCCGAGATCTATGCTGGTGCCATGGCAGCACAGGAGCTCCGCTGGCTGACTTTTTTGCTCACAGACTTGGGTGAGCGGCCTAGCTCTGCCCCGGTCCTGTGGCGCCTGACTGGACTAGTAGTGTCGCCTTGGATTCCACTTGCTTTGCTTGTACTCTTGTTGACTGGTCTTCAGACCCCTGCCTCGGAGGTTGGACTAGTAGTGCCATCGTGAGCTGTGTGTCTCTTGCTGGTCGCTGCCCCTTGTGTAGCCTAGGGGGTTGTTAGTATTAAGGACGGAGTCTAGGTGAACTTAGGAGCTAGAATTACTCAAAATATAAATCCGAAATTCTGGACAGAAAAGTCGTCTTCACAAGAAACGACGTCGACGGAAAACTAGCTGTTGGAATGTCGCGAAACTCGGATATGTTGTAGCTCTCAATCTTAGCTACCGTTCTCAATTTGAATCACGTCGATTGATGAAGTATTCGCGACGCTATGTCTTTCGACGCACTGAGGGGTAAGCTGTAGGAGGAGAACTTAACTCAATCTCAAAAGTTCAATCAAAGTTCAAGAATCTCACAAGGAATTAGAAGGAGCAAGAGAAAGGTTGGGATAGATGGAGAGGGACGAGAGGAAAGGTCCCAAGAGAGTCCCCAACCAAGGAAACCCCATAAGCACAAAGATTCCCTCCCTATAGGAACCTCAACTTTGACCTTTGTCCCTTCCCAACCAATCCATCCAAGTTGGCCACCCTTGCCAACCTAGCTTGGTTGTTCCCAACCAATTTGCAGCTGTTACAGTAGAGTGACAAATTTCCCCAACCCCAAAGGTCCCAACTCCATATAAAGTCACCCCACAACTTCACTTTGTAACCGCCGCAATTGTAACGCAAGCTCATGAACTTTGAATCTTCATAGCTTTCGCGTTCTTGCTCCGATTGAAGCGATTCTTGTTGCGTCGGAAAGATCTTCTCAAGATCTATCATCACAAATACCTGCTCAGACAGAATAACACAAAACACATTCCCAAACTCCAGAACACACCACACACAAATTCTTTCACACACAGTCAAACCATACATACGAATTGAAACAAGAGATGAGAGGCAGACAGAATGTGATAGCATATGATGACATCACACAATAATCTCCCCCTCTGGCTGCCAACCATCATCCACCATACCACATCTCAAGCATGCATACTCAATGCACACTCATCCCAGCAAGCTTCATGCCCTTCCAATGATCCGCCTCCGCCAGACGCTTAGTGAAAATATCTGCTGCCTGCTGATGGGTCTTCACTATCTCCAGCCGCACCTCCTTATCAAGGATTCTCCTCACCCAATGCCACTTAGGCCTTATGTGTTTTGTCAGCCCATGCAGACAAGCATTCTTGGCCAGCTTCACTGCAGACTCATTGTCACAGAACACAACTGTCGGCTCCTCCTGACCAACTCCCAACTCCTCCAACAAACGCCTCAGCCATACCACTTCCTTGGCCCCATGGTGTAAGGCCATGTACTCAGTCTCACATGAAGACAATCCCACCTCATTTTGCTTCTTGCTGCGCCAGCTCACAGCACCACCTCCTAGCAAGCACACATAACCCCCAATGCTGGTGCCATCCGCTTTCACTGAGTTGAAGCTAGCGTCAGTATAGCAACTCAAGAGCATTTCACCACTCTTCACATCTGCGGCACCTCTCTGCAACCGCTGCCTCACTCCACTGTACTCCAATCCCACTGATGCCGTAGCACTCACATAGCGGACCAACCTCTTGGCCGCTTCCAGCTGCTCATGACTAGGACGTGAAACCACGCTAGCCAGTCGTGATGTAGCAAATGCAATGTCAGGCCGTGTATGATTTGCAGCATAATTCAGCGACCCAACCATCGAATGAAACAGCTTCCTGTCACTATCACCCACTACCTCCTCATCAGCACATGGCTCAACAGTGAACCCCGAAGGTAGTGGTGTTGCTGGCTTTCCCCCATCTTGCAGCCCATACTTTTCAGCCAGCCCCTCACAGTACTTCCTCTGGTGCAACCTCAGCACACCTTTCTCCACATCTCTCTCCACATGCATCCCCAAGTAGTACTTCACCTCACCCATCTTGGAACACTTGAACTGCATCTCTAGCATCTGCTCTGCGCTGTCCAGCAAAGCAGTTGATGCAGAAAAGAGAAGGATATCATCCACGTACACCAAGAGCATGAGGATTTCATCCTTCTCCTGCAGCAGGAACAGGCTGGGGTCACACTCACTCTTCTTGAAACCCCCAGCCAGCAGCGCCTCCTCCAACTTGTGATACCATGCACGAGGCGCCTGCTTAAGGCCATAGATGGCCTTCTTCAGCCTGCAGACCCTGCCGCTCCCATCATCCAGCCCCTCTGGCTGCTTCATGTACACCTCCTCCAGAATGATCCCATTCAGAAAGGCAGTCACAATGTCCATCTGCCGTATCTTCCATCCCAGGAGTGCAGCTATCGCCAACAGCACCCTCAGTGTTGTTCCTTTCCCCACAGGAGCAAACACCTCATCATAGTCCTTCCCCTTTGTCTGCTGAAACCCCCGTGCCACAAGCCTAGACTTGTAGCGGGTCAGCTCCCCTTCAGGTTCATACTTGTGCCTGTAGATCATCTTGGAAGTGATTGCCTTCTTCCCAGGAGGCAAGTCACACAGGTCCCATGTCTCGTTTTCAATCAGGGACCCGAACTCCTCATCCTCACTCGCCTTCCACTTCTCCCCATTTGGTCCATTCAAAGCCTCCTCTCGAGTCTTGGGCTCAGGGATTGGTGCCCAGTAGCAGTGAGCGATCTCATCTTCCTCAATCTGCTCAACCACACTCCCAGCCTGCACCACATTTGGCTTGCCTCTTCCCCCATAGGTCAGCCTCACTGGAGGGCGCACATCCCTCCTAGGACGCTCAGGCGGGTGTGGAACTCGAGGTGGAGACTCATGCTGCTGCTGCTGCTCCACTTCAGCTGCTCCCCCTTCTTCAGTCACCCCAGACATCTCCTCCTCAGACACTGCAACCTCCACCTGCCTTGAAGGCTGCTGCAACTCATCTGCCTCCACAATGAGTGGTGTAGATGGAAGCTTCTGTTGCTGCTGCTTCCATTCCTTGTAGTACAGGGACTCAAGAAACTTCACATCCCTTGACACTGTCAGCTTCTGGGTGGTCAAGTCCCATAGCAGCCATCCCTTGTGATCCTTTGCAATCCCCAAGTGCACACCCCATCTTCCAGAAGCCTCCAACTTCCCTCTTTTCTCCTTAGGCACATGAAACACTACCATGCACCCAAATGCCCTCAGCATATTCACAGCTGGAGCACTCCCATACCACTTGACATATGGGATCCACTCCTTATCTCCAACTGTAGCCAGCACCCTGTTCTTCACAAGGGCGACCTGCCTCAGTGCAGACACCCAAAACGGATCAGGCAGCCCTGCACGCCCAAGGAGAGTGCGTGCCCCCTCCTGCAGGGTCCTGTTGAACCTCTCAGCCACGCCATTCTGCTGCGGGTTGTAGGGCACTGTCAGTTGATGCTGGATCCCCTTCCTCTTCAACTCCCCCTCAAAATCAGCTCCAATGAACTCCCCACCATTGTCACTACGGATCACCTTCACCTTGTGTCCGCATTCCCTCTGAGCTCTCGGCATCCACTCCTTAAGGACAGCCGCTGCCACCTCCCCCTTGCTCTTCAAAGGGTAAACCCACACTGCCCGAGTGTGGTCATCCACAATTGTCAAGAAATAGCGGCTGCCTGAGAGGGAAGGGGCTCTTGTGGGCCCCACCACATCCATATGCACAAGTGCAAGTGGGGTCTTGGCTGGTCCTGTAGTGCTGTTGAAGGGGAACTTGGAGAACTTGGTCTCCAAGCATGTAGGGCAGCTCCCAATCTCCTTCACTCCCCCTTTCACCTCCAAGCCCTTCAGGCTCCCATCCTTCACCAACTTCTGCAGCATAGGGAAGTTCACATGACACAGCCTCTCATGCCATGTCTCCCAATCGGCCTCTCCACTCCTTGGTGAAGCCTTAGCCCATGCCGCACTTGCATCCACACCAGCAAGCACCTCACCATGTGTCTGCTGCTGGTGCACTTTCTTGACTGCTTCCAGGACCCCATCAGTTGGTGCAGTTGCATCTCCTCCTGCTGTTGCCTTTGCCGCTGCTGCCGTTGCTGCTGTTGGAGTCTTCCCATTCCATGGGATGATGGGCAGCTGCCACAGGTCCTTGATGCAGCTGGTCTCCTCTTCCAGACTCCACAGCACCTTCTTCCCAAGCTTAGCACGGCAGCTGGTTGGTCCAAAGGTCACTTCGGCCTTGCTCTTCTGCAGTCGTCGCACAGAGAGAAGGTTAGCAGACAAGCCTTCAACCAGCAGAACATTCCCAAGCCCCACAAGCTCCCCATTAGCTCCCTTAACCTTGGCATTCCCAACACCAATCACGGGGAGCAAAGCACCTGACGCTGCTGCCACATACTTAATCTTCCCAGGGGGTTTTACCTCATCAAGCAAATCTGCCCGTGGAGTCATGTGACTGGTGCAACCCGAATCAATCATCCAGTGCGTGAGAGGGTGCATCACAACCTTTCCGACAGATCCCACATCACCCTCATGCCCATGCACATCCTCAACCATGAGATACATCCCAGGATAGGCGTTACCTTGTGCACCTTCACCTTGTGCACCTGAGCCTTGCACAGCGCCACCTTGTGCGCGTTCACCACTTGGCGGCTTCATGCCTGGAGGTGACCATCCCTCCAGCCTGCTGAAGCACTTGAACCAAGGATGCCCGACCTTCTTGCAGTACCAGCAGGTGCCCTCCATTCTGGTACTCCCCCTGCCACTGGAGCTCCCATGCCCCTCATTATAGTCACCTCGGCCTCTACCTCTGCCAAAGCTTCTCCCACGGCCTCGGCCTCTCCAACCCCCTCTTCCTCTGCTGCGCCCTGCAGCTCCATACCCCTCAGCAGTCTTAGTGGCAGCACCGCCTCCCACATGGCGTCTGCGGAAGTCCTCCTGCAGAATCTGCTGCCTTAGCCACTCAGGTGTCCATTGATCTTGCTGAGAGTTGAGGGTGGGGATGAGGTTGTCCCAAGAGTTGTCCAACACCGAGATGATCTTGGTGCACTGCTGCAGCTGAGATACACTGCTGCCCGCTGCTGCCATCCTTGCATAGGTGTCCTTGATCTTGTCAAGGACCGGCTTCACATCGTCCCCTGGTCGCATGGAGATGGCAGCAAGTTCCTTCTCGAGCACGATCACCATCGGGAGAGTGTTGGGCTGAACCACATCACGTAGTAGTTTCCACGCCCTTGGACCCGAATCATCCGCTTCCACAAGATCCTTGATGTGCTCGAACATCTCCTTGTTGACCGATTGAAGAATGAGGTCGAAAAGCACCGCGCTTTTCTCAATCCACCGTTCACCTGCTTCGCCTTCTTCCGGCATCTTCTCTTCCCCAACAGCAATCTTCAGTAGCTTGTAGCGTTTGAAGGCACTCCTCATCCGTCCGCTCCATTCCTCATAGTTGGAGCCATCCAAAGCTTCAACTTTTGATGGCGGCGGCTCACTTGTCTTCTCAGCTACAGCTCCTCTTCCATTAGCATCTCCTCCTCTCTCATTCATCTTCTCCTTGAGAAATGACGAATTTCAGCTCCCCTTTGCTGTCCACACTCAGCTCCCTCGATATTTTCACAAGTGTCGGCGTCCACGAAATTTCGGCAGAGTTTCCCCTTAGCGGAAGACACATCCAACCTTTAGAACACCACTTAGGCACACCCACAGGCCATGGTGGGTCTAAAAGGGTCTTCACACTTCTGTAGACTCCTCTCAATGTCCTTAATATCGCTCTGATACCACTTGTTAGTATTAAGGACGGAGTCTAGGTGAACTTAGGAGCTAGAATTACTCAAAATATAAATCCGAAATTCTGGACAGAAAAGTCGTCTTCACAAGAAACGACGTCGACGGAAAACTAGCCGTTGGAATGTCGCGAAACTCGGATATGTTGTAGCTCTCAATCTTAGCTACCGTTCTCAATTTGAATCACGTCGATTGATGAAGTATTCGCGACGCTATGTCTTTCGACGCACTGAGGGGTAAGCTGTAGGAGGAGAACTTAACTCAATCTCAAAAGTTCAATCAAAGTTCAAGAATCTCACAAGGAATTAGAAGGAGCAAGAGAAAGGTTGGGATAGATGGAGAGGGACGAGAGGGAAGGTCCCAAGAGAGTCCCCAACCAAGGAAACCCCATAAGCACAAAGATTCCCTCCCTATAGGAACCTCAACTTTGACCTTTGTCCCTTCCCAACCAATCCATCCAAGTTGGCCACCCTTGCCAACCTAGCTTGGTTGTTCCCAACCAATTTGCAGCTGTTACAGTAGAGTGACAAATTTCCCCAACCCCAAAGGTCCCAACTCCATATAAAGTCACCCCACAACTTCACTTTGTAACCGCCGCAATTGTAACGCAAGCTCATGAACTTTGAATCTTCATAGCTTTCGCGTTCTTGCTCCGATTGAAGCGATTCTTGTTGCGTCGGAAAGATCTTCTCAAGATCTATCATCACAAATACCTGCTCAGACAGAATAACACAAAACACATTCCCAAACTCCAGAACACACCACACACAAATTCTTTCACACACAGTCAAACCATACATACGAATTGAAACAAGAGATGAGAGGCAGACAGAATGTGATAGCATATGATGACATCACACAATAGGGGTGTGTCAACATATAATTTGTATATGTCATAGGCTAGCTAGGTGCATGCTCTTATAAGGTACAACACTTAGACTATATCTCCTTGATCGATCTCTTCCTAGATATTCTTTCTTATGCTAATAAATCGCCCTATATATTCCTTAGGCCTCATTTCTGTTGACATTCAGTAATCACGTTTTTCTTATAGAATTCTGCGCTATAATCTGAGTTATAATTCATAACAGCTGGTATCAGAGCTACATTCCTGCCCATTCGGTTTCTATTAGGGGAGCAGACCCTATCGGGAAAGGGGGCGGAAGGATGCTGATGGCGAGCGGACGTCGCGGAGATTAATTGCGCGGGTGTTGCCATTGCCGTCAGATTCTGTCCGATGGACGGCTGGGATTAGCCGGTCCTCCCCTTCCCCTGTTGTAGACGGAATTATTTCCTGTCGAAGAGACGGCGACGTTTTTACTGTGGTTTTCGGGTATGTTCGTTAGTGTTTCGTTATTTTCAGGAGTTTCTAATGAAGTGTACGGATTGGCTTCCGAAAATAGCGAGGAGTCGTCAGACGGCCAGGAGTTGGTCGCCAGGAGAAGACAAGTGCACAGGAGTCCTTAGGCGGCCGGGAGTTGGTCATCAGAGGCGCGCGTGGTGGCGAAAATGGCGGGACGTACAGCGATGTACGTCTGGTATGCCATACAGTGGCAGGGTGAACTGTAGCTGCGTCGGGGGTACCGGCGTTTCCAGCAGGCTAGTTGCAGGTGATGGACGGGAATTCAAAACTGTTTCAGCAAGGGGCGGATCCGACAATTTCGGAACGGCACGATAACACGAGGCACGTGTGGATGTGTAGTTGTGTGTGAGCAACTGGGATTAACGACCTCGGCGCTATTCACCATGATGGACATCTGGAGGTGATGACGCTGTGCTGGAGCAAGTGTACTCAGCGAGGGAGACTTCCCGCATGGGGAGGCACTTTTTGTGGACCAGCGATTCATACCCCCACGATCAACGGAAACGGAGGCCACCACCCTCGGGTGTGTATTAAGCGTTTTTCCACCAGTTGCCTAAGCGTTAACTGCCAGGAGTTGAAGCTGTGGTAGAAGAACGACAGGAGTACTAGAGTAGTTAAGGGTTAGCGCCGTTTGGGCTGCTGCTCGCTCAGCGACGTCGCCCGGAAATCACCATCCCCACCAGGTAGCAGTGTCGACTTATTAATCGATGACTTCTGGTTGAAAAAGGCGGGTGAACCTGCGAACTACACTGTGCTGATGGAGTGTCCATGAAATTTAAGGCGTTACTGTTGCAGCGGAGCTGAGGGTTTCACCTGGTGCAGCAGTAGGAGGTTCCGACTTTTGCGGGTGTAGTTTGGCGAGTTTCCGATGGAGGAGGGAGCTGTCCAGCGGTTAGTAGGCGAGCTCGTTAAAGCTCCTCTGATTAGAAGCGTGCACACTCCTACAGTATCTCTGTGGATTCTCTTAGCTAGTTAAGCAGTAGCGAAACCGTTTTGGGTAACCTGCAGCAGCCGCGAGATGGGTGAACGTTTGCACGGCCAGCTGGCAGGGGTACCAAAGTATTTTGAAGAAATTTGGGTTACAGCTGGGCGTAGATTGATGGCGTATGATGTGCATTGACCCTGATCGACGGCCAAAACATCATGCTGAGGCGGTGAACTCCGGTGTTCCCTAATATGAAGGGTTCAGTTCATGAGTACAGCTGGTGGAGTAACTGTGGGGGCGCTGCTAAAGGACACTGTGACGCCTGGGTATTTAAGGGTAGCTGTGAAGCAGTGTTGCAAATTTGGTTAAGTATCGATTGAGTTCCGACATTTTTGTTGGGGCGATTCATGGACTAACAGCTAGAGCAGTATCCGCTATCATCGGGGGTACGAGCGACATCGACCGAATTTTCTGGAGTATTATGGACAAATGGAACGGACGGAGAGCAGCAGCTGTTTCGTCTATTCCCGAATATTTCGGCGTGTACAGACAAAGTAGCTGATGCAGCTTGCGGCGTTTGACGCGAGTTCTGTTTGGAGTTTTCCCAATGGAGTGGTTTCGTATGGGTTACGTTCCATCGTCATCGTCGCCAACCTCTCGCCACCACCCCTACCACCTCCATCGTCAATTCGCCTGATTCGCCTGACAGTGTGAACACAACCCCGCCGCATCCTCGCCACCCGTAAGGAGCAAAATCAAGTTAAGAGGATTTGGCAGTTGGAAGCATGTGCAACTGTTGGAGCTGTGTTGTTGCAAGCTCGCATACAATGTTTTCCTCCATTAGAGTTTTCCAGTTCGTGTGGGAGTCTTCTTGAGCAGTGGCTGCGGCATTTCAAGATCTTCAAAGCGGTTTACCCTGACGAAAATATTTACTTGGAGCTGATTTTAGCATCATCATGGTTCGAGTTTAGTCGCTGGGATATATTTCAATGGCATCTTCGAAGCAGAGTTGTTAGATTTTGGGCAGCAGTACGGGTCTTTCCACTGCCCTGGAGTGTTGGGTTTCTTGGTGTTTTATCTGGGAAATTGGGAGCTGTTTCTTCTTGGAGGGGGGACAAGTGCAGCTGTGCTGCAATTTTTTGTCTGACCCTTCCGGCGTGTTCCATCATCCATCTTCGAGCAACATTAGTCAGCGTTTCGCTTCCGCGCCTGATTCGTCACTTCGTTGATGGAGTTTGCTGACTTTCGTGGGACACGGACGCGTGCTCTCGCATGTGACTCGAACGACCTCGCGTTTGATGACAGGTCCTCGTCATTTGACAACCCACGCCATTCGACAGTTCATCATTACTCGGGATATTCATCATGCACGCGCCATCATCAATCAACAGCGTTACTGTTAACTGTCCAAGAGGAGTTTTCGCTAGTACCCGTTCGGTCAGCTAAAGAAGTCAATTATCTTCAACGACTCTGATCGATTACGATCGCTGTGACATGTCTTAGCCGTTGGATGGAGTTATACCTCATGAAGTCTCGTCATCAGTGCGCCCATCAAGATTCAACAATCAGGATCTACCACAATCGTTTCGACGCTTTCTAACCTTTGATCGCAGTTTGACCTGAAGACCTCGTCAGGCCGGCGTAATCATTATGCTCGTCACAAGGCTGAAGACTTACAGTCACATCGGGGATTACTTTTAATGACTGTTCGGCCTCGATAAAGCGAGTGCCTTGTCAAACATATCTTAGCATGTTATTGTAGACTATATAGGTTTGTGCCTTAGAGGGTACAACTCACTAGGTCATATTCCCCTATACTAACTCATTCTACTCATCCTAGTATTCTTACATGGTATCATGAGTAGGTTAGGTCCCGCTCGCCCACCAGCGCTTCCGCCCTAGGTCCTAGCCGGCCCGCGCCCGTCCTGTAGCCGGCCCGCGCCCGTCCCGTAGTCGGCCCGCGCCCGTCCCGTAGCCGGCCCCACGCCCGTCCCGTCGCCGGCCCGCACCCGTCCCGTAGCCGGCCCCGCGCTCGTCCCGTTGTCGGCCCGCGCCCATTCCATAGCCGGCCCCGCGCCCGTCCCGTAGCCGGCCCGCGCGTGTCCCGTAGCCAGCCCGCGCCCGTCCCGTAGCCAAACCCACGCCCGTCGCGTCGCCGGCCCACGCCTGTCCCATAGCCGGCCCGCGCCCGTCCCGTAGCCAAACCCGCGCCCGTCCCGTCGCCGGCCCGCGCTCGTCCCGTAGCCGGCCCCGCGCCCGTCCCGTCGCCAGCTCGCGCCCGTTACGTAGACGGCCCCGCGCCCGTCCCGTAGGCGGCCCCACGCCCATCCCGTAGCCGGCCCGCGCCCGTTCCGTAACCGGGCCCGCGCCCGTCCTGTCGCCGGCCCGCGCCCGTCCCGTAGCCGGCCCCGCGCCCGTCCCGTAACCAGCCCCGCGCCCGTCTCGTAGCCGGCCCCACGTCCGTCCCGTCGCCGGCCCGCGCCCGTTACGTAGCCGGCCCCGCGCCCGTCCCGTAGCCGGCCCCGCGCCCATCCAGTAGCCGGCCCCGCGCCCGTCCCGTCGCTGGCCCCGCGCCCGTCCCGTAGCCGGCCCCGCGCCCGTCTAGTAGCCGGCCCCGCGCCCATCCCGTCGCCTGCCCAACGCCTGTCCCGTCGCCAGCCTGTTCCCGATCCGTCACCGGCCCCACGCCCGTCTCGTGACCGGCCTGCACCGGCCCCATTCTGCACGCCCGGCCTCCTCACCCAGCTGTCTCTGACGTGCTGCCGGCCCCTGCACCGCGCTGCACCGCACTCCACCGCGCTGTGCCGCCCTGCCCCGCACAGCACCGCACCACTGTACCGCACTGCCCCACACTGCACTGCCTTGCACTGCCCCGCACTGCGCTGACCCCACGTCTGCTGATCGTGAGTTCGCTGCCGCTGCCGCCCTTGCCCGTGCAGTCTGGTCGTCCCGTGACGCTGTCGTACAGCTCGCAATCAGTCATGCCCTTCCTCTGTCTGAGCGTCCCCGCTTTAGGTCGGTCAGGACCACGCAGGAGTTCCTAGAGGCTGTTATTGCGCAAAATTCCACCCCGTCCTCTGCCTCCGTCGGTCGCCTGATCCTGCCCCTGCTTTTCCCCTGATCTCGTGTCTTTCCCCACAGTTGCTGACCTTGCCGCCCACTTGCGCTCGCTAGACTCGACCTGGCGCTCTGCTTGCACTAAGGCCCAGCTTCGCGTGTTCTAGCCCCCACCCTGCGCTACCCTCTACCTGCTTGCCACCCGCCTCTCTGACCGCCTTGCTACTGCACGCGATCATTTTTTTAGTCTCCACCTTGCTGACCTCACCCTCACTGACTTTGTCGACACCCTGTCTGCCATAGAGACCCGTCAGCGCTCTATCGCCCAGTCCAGCGCTACTGTGCTGGTCTCTATCTTTCAGGGCTGTGCGCCCACTCAGCGCTGTTTCGTCCGGGAAAGGGCCGCCGCCCCAAGGCTGGGCGCGGCGGTGGTAGTGGAGGAGGTGCGGGTGGAGGAGGTGGTGGAGCTGGGGGTGCTGACGAGGGTGCTGGGCCTGGCAACGCCGAGCAGCAGTCCCAGTAGCAGCAGCAGGTTCCACCGCTGGATCAGCAGCCGCCGCAGCAGCAGCAGCAGCCGTCGCAGCAGCAGCAGCAGCAGCAGCAGCAGCAGCAGCAGCAGCAGCAGCAGCGGCAGGTTGGTCGTCTCCCGCTGGGGTGGCCTGGCGCTGGTGGTGGTGGCGGTCGCAGTGGTCGTGCGCGCGGCGTGACGTCGGGTGGTGGTTTGGGCGACGGACGCTGCCAGTACCAGCTCCAAACCAGTCCTCGCCGTAGTCTCGTGTGCGGTAAGATCGGTCACACCCCCACCCGCTGTTTCAGCCGCCTGGAAGACCTGTTTCGTCTTCGCTTCGGCCCGTCGCCGGACCTCCCCGACTGGCTCAGCTTGCTCCGTCGTGGTGTTCAGATCTTTGATATGGACATGGATGAGATCAGTTCTGTGTTGTATGTGCTGTATATCGATGAATCTAGTCTGATTTGTCCCGCTTATCCCGCGTTGCCTTGTGTAGTTGTGCCTAGCTCAGACTCCCCTACTGCGCCAGGCGTAGGATCCCCTGCTTTGTTTAGCCTAGGCTCCTCTCTCGCTTCTTCGGCCCCTGCCGCCACTGCCGCGCTCTCCTTCACCCTTGACTCCGGTGCTTCTCGGTGCTTCTCCTGGGACTCCACTACTCTTACACCGCTTGCTGCTCCCGCCACAGTTTCTCTGGCTGACCCTTCTTCAGGGCCTGTCGTCGCTCGTGACTCCACTACCCTTCCTTGTCCGGCCGCTCCTTTGGGCTCACTTACAGGCCTGCACATCCCCTCGTTCTCTAAGAACCTAGTTGGTATCGGCTGCCTCCAGGACCTTGGCATCACCACTACGTTCCCTGGTCACGAGCGGTACGATGTCTGTACCGAGGCCACCAGTGGTGCTCCCCTCACCACGTTCCCCCGGGACCCGGTGTCCGGCCTGTTCACGCTGGACACCGCGCCCCCCCAGTTAGGACGTCTCCCTAGGTGACTGTGTCTCCTCAGGTAGTTGCGGCTTGCTCGTGTCGGTCGCTTACTCACCCGACCCTACTGTGGCACCACCACCTAGGTCACCCTGCCCTCCCTCGTCTTTGTCACATGTCTCAGCACGATCTTGTTTTAGGTCTCCCTGGGTCGTTCCCTGAGCTCCCCTCCTTCGCCCGCCCCGCCATGCACCCCCATGCGTCGAGGGCCGGCTCTGCCGTGCCCCTCACTCCTCCTCATTCCCCCCCACTACGGCACCCTTGCAGACCTTGCACATGGACGCCTGGGGCCCCGCCCCCGTCCACGGGCCACGTCGTGAGCGTTACTTCCTCATCCTTGTTGCCGACTACACTCGTTACACCACCGTGTTTCCCCTGGAGTGGAAGGCCGACGTGCCTGACATTCTTATCCCGTGGCTGGTCTCTGCGCGTGTGCACCGAGGTCTTCCTGTGTTGCGTCTTCACTCTAACCGTGGTGGCGAGTTCGCCTCCGGTTGCCTTGCTCGTTTCTGTCGTGCGCATGGCATCACCCAAACGTTCACCTTTCCGGACTCCCCGCAGCAGAATGGGGTTGCTGAGTGACGCATCGGTTTGGTCATGGAGGTGGCTCATACCTCCATGGTCCATGCCGGTGCACCCCATTTTCTGTGGCCGTTCGCCGTCCGCACCTTAGCGGCCGCAGGTTTCGTCAACCCTCCTTTGGACTGGATCTCCTGGTGCTGCGTCTGTGTTCCACGTCTGGGGCTGCCTTGCTCACGTTCGTGCCTCTGGCACGGAAAAGCTCACTACCCGCACCGTCCCCTGCGTCTTCCTAGGTTTCCCCCTCGACTCGTCTGACAGGCACTTCTACCACCCACCGTCTCACCGTTTCTTTCACTCTCTCTCTCTTTCTCTCTCTCTCACTCTCTCTCTCTCTCTCTCTCTCTCTCTCTCTCTCTCTCTCTCTCTCTCTCTCTCTCTCTCTCTCTCCCTCTCTCCTTCTACCACCTCTTTCCCCACCGTGGTCCCCCAGTTACTCCCCCCCTGTTCCTGGTTCCCCCTCCCCCTGTCGCCCCTGCTCCCCCACCTCCCTGCCCTGCCCCGTCTGGTGTGTCTCACGTCACCCCCCTCCCGTCAGTTGTCCCGGTTGAGGAGTCTGTTGACTCTAGTGGCCCTGCGGCGTAGTCCTCGCCGCCTGCCCTCTCCCCAGTGTCTCCTCCTCCGCCGTTGCAGTCGTAGACGTCGTCGCAGCAACTACAGCAGCAGACGCCGTTGTCGCCGCAGCAGCAGCAATTCGTGTCCTCTAGGGGTGCTGGCGTTGAGGAGGGTGCTAGTCCTGGGGTTCCTGTCGTGGCTTGTCCCGGCGCGATTGTGGGTGGTTCCTGTGCTGTGAGATTTCCTGGTTCTGGGGGTGGTTCCGGTGTTGAGAGAGTTCCTAGTTCTGGGGGTTTTTCTTCTGGGGGTGCGGGAGTGGATTGTTTCGGAGGTTGCCATGGCACAGCAGGTGGTTCAGGTGTCGGCGTCGTGCCGCCGCAGCAGCAGCAGTCGCCACCGGTGTCAGCACTTCGCCTGCTCGGCCTTCCCTCCCCTGACTGCGTGTATGCGGCTCTCCTACCATCTCCTCCTCTTCCTATCTACGGCCCTGTCTTCCCTCCTCCGGACTCGTCTCCGGCTCCTCTTCCGCCTCGTTCCCCTCCTGTGTCTCCTCCTCTGTCTCCTAACCAGATGCCCCCGTCTCACGTCTGGTCTCGGCGTCCCTCTCGTGCTTGTCCGGTCTCTCCTGTGCGACGCTCTCATCCTATATTGCTTCGTTCCCACGTGACTCGTCCTCCCCTCTTGCTGTTGCCTCCTCCGTCCTCACTTGTTGTCGCGCCTCCCCCTCTGTCTGACTACCTTTGTACCGCTTGTCCTCTTGTTCCTCGGGTCCTTGCCTCTCTTGTTACCGACCCGTCTATTCCGGTTTCGAGTCTTGACGCCCTTGTCGCTGCGGTCGCTGACTTCGCCTCTACCCGCCGCCTTGACTACGCCACCGCTCTGGTCTCTGACCCTGCCTGTCCTCCGTCTGTCGGGGGTGCTCCTGCCCTCGGCAGTGACGTCCTGGAGGACCGCCAGTTCGAGCTTGCTTTCCTGTCCGAGGCTGCTCCCCATCTCTGTTCCATGCTGCTAGTCCCTGAGGGTGACCCAGACGCTTTCGACATCCCGACCCCTCGTACTTACGCTGAGGCGGTTTCGGGACCCTGGGCCTATCAGTGGATAGCTGCCATGGAGCAGGAGATGGCATCTTGGAGATCCACCGGTACCTACGTTGGCACAGTTCCCCGACCTGGGGTGAACGTAGTCGATGGCCGGTGGCTCTTCAAGGTGAAGCGCCCCCCTGGAGAGCTGCCTGTGTTCAAGGCACGCTATGTGGCTAGAGGCTTCAGTCAGCGTGAGGGGGTGGACTTCTTTCAGACCTTCGCACCGACTCCAAAGATGACTACTCTTCGGGCACTGCTACACGTAGCTGCACAGCGTTACTACGAGTTACACTCCCTCGACTTCTCCACTGCGTTTCTTCAGGGCAGCCTACACGAGCAGGTCTACCCGCGCCGCCCTCAGGGCTTTACTGGTACCTTCCCTCCTGGGACCTAGTGGCTACTGCGGCGCCCAGTCTACGGCCTGCGGTAGGCGCCCCGTGAGTGGCACGACACGTTGCGTGCTGCTCTAGCTGACCTGCAGTTCTTTCCGTCCTCTGCTGGCCCCTCGCTCTTCGTTCGTACTGGCCAAACCCCCTTCTACATCCTTGTTTATGTAGCCGACCTGGTCTTTGCTACTGCTAACAGGGACACACTGGCCTCCGTGAAGGCTGAGCTACAGACAGAGACACACCTGCACTGACCTAGGAGAACTGCGCCACTATCTTGGCCTGCAGATCTCCAGGGACAAAGCAGCGCGCACCATTCCTCTCTCATAGTCACACTTGGTGAACCAGATCCTTCAGCGGTTCGGTCTTCAGTTCTCCTCCGCGCAGCCCACACTGTTGCCAGTAGACCACAGGCTCTTAGCTCCTGTTCCTGAGTATTCAGTAGAGCCCGGTGGTCCTTACACAGAGTTGGTGGGTTGGCTCATGTACCTGATGACTTGCACTCGCCCAGATCTCGCATACCCTCTCAGCATCCTGGCTCGCTTTGTGGTCACAGGCAGACACCGACCACAGCACTCGTCGGCCGCTAAGAGGGTTTTGCGTTATCTTGCAAGTACATCACGCATGGGGCTAGTGCTAGGAGGACGCATGCCAGTGGTCCTTACTGGACACATAGACGCTTCTTGGGCAGACGATGCTGAGACCCTCAGGTCCCCCTCCAAGCGCTCGCCCGGCCGGCCCCTCCTAGCGCCCGCCCGTCCCCTCCTAGCGCATGCTCGGCCCCTACTAGCGCCAGCCCGGCCCTGACACGTCTGCCCGGATCCTGCGGCCCGCAGCTCCCAGTGCACGCCCGGCTCCTGCGGCCCCGAGTCTTCTGCCCGGCACGGTTCCTCGACTCTCCCGCCCCGGTCTTCTGCTTGCCCTCGTTGAAGCGCCTTGCAGCCGTCCTCCTGGAGCTGTGATGCTGTGTCCCTGTGCCACTGTGCCCTGTAGAGCTGTGCCGATGTGTCCTGTGGAGCTGTGCCGCTGTGTCCCTGTGTCCCTGACCCTGCACGATGGCTGACTTTGTCCTCCGCCTGGACGCTGAGGGCCACGCGGTTGACTTCGCCGCCTGGCTGTCCGACCTCCGCCGTCAACTCACAGGTCAGCGCCAGGACGGGCACTCCTTGGTTGTCCATGCTGATGGCTTGCTCCCCCGGCCCCCTGAGCCTGCTCCTTCCCATGCTGATCCCACCTCTGCTGAGCATGAGACTTTCTCAGCTACTGCACTTGCCTGTGCCGTCTGGGACTCTCGCGATGCAGTTGCTCAGGTCGCTATCAGTCACGCCCTCCCTGTGTCTGATCGTTCGTGTTTCGCTACAGTTGATATAGCCAAGGCTTACTTAGATGCTGTTGTTGCTCACTATTCCACGCCTGCCTCCGCTACTGCAGGCCGCCTTCTCTTCCCTATGCTTTTCCCAAACCTTGCTTCCTTCCCTACTGTTGCTGACCTTGCCACTCACCTGCGAGCCCTAGAGTCTCGCTACCGCACTGCTAGCACTGCTGCCCAGCTCACTGCGCTCCCCCCCCCCTTCTGCATGACCCTCTACTTTATCGCTATGCGCCTGCCTGACCGCCTTGCTAGTGCACGCGACCACATCCTTAGCTAGCACCCGAGTGATCTCACCCTGACAGCCTTTGTCACCGCCCTGACTGAGATCGAGACTCGCCAGCGCACTATCGCTCAGTCGAGCGGTGCGCTGGCAGTCCCTATCTTTCACGGCTGTGCCCCCTCCCAGTGCACGTTTAGTGACGTTTTGCTACTACGACCCCTCTGACCGAGACTGCAGCTGCGGTCCACCCGCTTCAGCGCCTGTGCCGGGCTGGCCGTGGCCGCTAGGGAGGGCGTGGTGGTGGAGCTGGTGGTGGTGGTGGTGCCGGGGACAGTGGTTCTACTGAGGGGACTGCCGCAGCTAGTCAGGAGCAGCAGCCGTCGCCCCAGCAGCAGGTGCAGCCGCAGCAGCCGTCGCAGCAGTCGCAACCGTCGCAGCAGCTGTCTAAGCCCCCGCCATGGGCTCGCCTCCCGCCGGGTTGGCCCGGCACCTCCGTAGGTGGTGGCCGTGGTGGCGGCCCGCGCAGCTTGGCGTCTACCGGCAGCTCCGTTGGTGTAAGCTGCCAGTACCAGCTTCAGACCGGGCCTCTCCGCGGCACTCTGTGCCGCCGCCCGCACCCAATCGCCCGCTGTTTCCACCGCCTCGACGATCTCTTTCGTCGTCGCTTTGGCCCGGCCCCGGACCTCCCCGACTGGCACAGCCTGCTTCGCCAGGACGTGCCGATCTTTGAGTTAGACATGGATCAGATAGGTGCTGCTTTGCATGCCTTGTATGTTGACGCTTCTAGTGTTGCAAGATCTTACTACCCTGTGTACTCTAGCTTTGGTGTAGCACCCTTGTGTAGCTTAGCCTCCCCTGTTGCGTCTGGTGTAGGACTGCCTAGTTTGCCTAGCCTCGTTCCTGAACCGGCCCCGTTCCTGGCCTCTCCTACTGCCTCGCTGTCCTTCACTCTCGACTCCGGTGCTTCTGCCTGTTTCTTCCGCGACCGCTCCACGCTCACGCCGCTCGCCGCGCCTGCTGTTGTCGCTCTCGCTGATCCCTCTGCGGGTCCTGTCGTCGCTCGCAGTTCCACTTCCCTTCCCTGTTCAGCCGTTCCCTCGGGCTCTCTTAGAAGCCTCCACGTTCCCTCGTTCTCGAGGAACCTGGTTGGTGTCGGCCGTCTTCAGGACCTCGGCGTCACCACTACGTTCCTTGGGCACGAGCGGTTCACTGTCTGTACCGAGGCTATCTTAGGTTCCCCCCTTGCGATGTTCTCCGGGGACCCGGTGTCCGGTCTATTTACCCTCGACACCGCTTCCCCCTCGGTTGGTGCGTCCTCCCAGGTCGCTGCAGCTTGCTCGTGTCGGTCCCTTACTCACCCGTCCCTTTTGTGGCACCACCGCTTAGGTCACCTTGCTCTCCCGCGTCTGCGTCACATGTCTCAGCACGGTCTTGTCTTAGGCCTCCTCGAGTCGCTCCTCGCCCTTCCCCCCCTCGACTGCGCCACCGTGCACGCCCTGCGTCGAGGGCTGGCTCCGCCGTGCCCCTCACTCCTCCTTGCTTCGCCCCGCTACTGCTCCCCTTCAGACCCTGCACCTGGACGTTTGGGGCCCTGCCCCCATCCCCGGACCGCGTGATGAGCGCTACTTTCTTGTGCTCGTCGACGACTACACGCGATACACCACGGTGTTTCCCCTGGAGCGGAAGGCCGACGTGCCCGACGTTCTTCTCCCGTGGGTTGTGGCTGCGCGTCTTCACCGCGGTCTCCCCGTGTTGTGTCTCCACTTTGACCGTGGCGGCGAGTTTGCCTCTGGTCGGCTTGGCCAGTTCTGTCGTGCGGAGGGCATCACCCAGTCGCACACCTTGCCGGACTCGCCACAGCAGAATGGGGTTGCTGAGTGCCGCATTGGCTTGGTCATGGAGGTTGCTCGTACCTCCATGATTCATGCTGATGTCCCCCACTTTTTGTGGCCATTCGTTGTTCGCTACGCTGCTCACCAGTTTAACTTGTGGCCACGCTCCCAGTGGCCGCAGGTTTCGCCGACCCTCCTTTGGACCGGGTCCCCCGGTGACGCGTCTGCATTCCACGTCTAGGGTTGCCTTGCTCACGTTCATGCCTTTGGCACGCCGCCCGCACTGTCCCCTATGTCTTCCTTGGTTTCCCCCTAGACTCGTCTGGCTGGCTCTTCTACCACCCGTAGTCTCACCGCTTCCTTCACTCTCGTGACGTCATCTTTGACGATTCTGTCTCCTTCTACCGTCACTTCCCTCATCGAGGTCTTCCGGTCCCCCCCCCCCTGTTCCTCGCTCCCTCTCCCCCGGTAGCCCCTGCTCCCCTCCCGCCTCGTCCTGCCCCGTCTGGTGTCTCGCATGTCACTCCCCTCCCGTCGGTTGTCCCCGTTGATGAGTCTGCTGACTCTAGTGGTCCCCCTGGCCCGTCCTTTTCGCGTCTCCCTTCCCCGGTGTCTCCGCCTCCACTCTCGCAGTCACCACCGCCGCCCCCGTTGTCGTAGCCGCCGCCGCCGCCGCTGCCGCTCTTGGCCTCTTGGGATGCTGGCGTTGAGGAGAGTGTTCGTACGCGGCTCCTGGCGTGGTCTGTCCCGGCGGGCCTCGGGGTGCCGCTGGCGCTGGAGGGGGTTCTCGCTCTTGGGGTGTTGGTTCTGGGGGTGCTGCCGTTGAGTGTTCTCCCAGTGGTCGTCGTGCCCCTGCCGGTTTGCGGGTCGAGACCCAGCCGCCGCAGCAGCCGCCGCAGCCGTCGCCGCCGGTCTCCGCTCTTTGCCTGCTCGGCCTTCCCTCCCCTGACCGCTAGCCGGTATCTCCCCCACCACCTTCTCACCTTCCTATCTACGGCCCTGTGTTCCCGCCCCCGGACTCTTCTCCGGCCCGTCTTCCTCCTCTTTCCTCTTTTGTGTCCCCTTCGCTGTCTCCTGACCCTACACCTCCATCCCACGTTTGGTCTCCTCGTCCCTCACGTGCTCGTCCCGTCTCTCCTGTCCTGCGCTCCCACCCTATGTTGCTCCGTTCCCTCTCGTCTCGTCCTCCCCTCCTCCCCTCGCCTCCTCCCTCGTCGCTTGTTGTTGCACCTTCCCCCCTGTCTGACTACCTCCGTGCCGCTCGTCCCGTTGTCCCTCGCATGCTTGCCTCTCTTGTTACAGACCCGTCTGCTCCTGTCTCGCGCCCTGACGCGCTTGTTGCTGCTGTCGCTGACTTCTCCTCTACCCACCGCCTTTACTTCGCTACCGCTCTGGTCTCTGACCCTGCCCGTCCTCCGTCCGTCGGGGGTGCACCTGCCTTTGGCAGTGACTTTCTAGAGGACAGGCAGTACGAGCTTGCCTTCCTTTTCGAGGCCGCTCCCCATCTGTGCTCCATGCTCCTAGTCCCACAGGGTGACCCAGACGCCTTCGACATCCCGACCCCTCGCACCTACGCTGAGCCCACCTCGGGACCCTGGGCCTCTCAGTGGATAGCTGCCATGGAGCAGGAGATGGCATCTTGGAGGTCCACCGGCACTTACGTCGATGCAGTTCCCCCTCCTGGGGTGAACATAGTCAATGGTCGGTGGCTCTTCAAGGTGGAGCGCCCCCTTGGAGAGCCGCCTGTCTTCAAGGTGCGCTACGTGGCTAGAGGCTTCAGCTAGCGTGAGGGGGTGGACTACTCTTCGGGCACTGCTATACATAGCAGCACAGCGCGACTACGAGCTTCACTCCCTCAACTTCTCTACTGCCTTTCTTCAGGGCAGCCTACACGAGCAAGTCTACCTGCGCCGACCACAGGGTTTCACTGGTACCTTCGCCCCTGGGACCCAGTGGCTTCTCAGACGCCCGGTCTATGGTCTCCGCTAGGCTCCCCGTGAGTGGCACGACATGCTGCGTGCCACGCTAGCAGACCTGCAGTTCTTTCCGTCCTCTGCTGACCCCTCACTTTTTGTGCGTTCCGGTTAGACTCCGTTCTACATCCTTGTCTACGTAGATGACCCGGTCTTCGCTATTGCTGACAGGGACACACTGGCCTCCGTGAAGGCAGAGCTGCTGAAGAGACACACCTGCATTGACCTTGGAGAGCTGCGTCGCTATCTTGGCCTGCAGATCTCCAGGGACAGAGCAGCACGCACCATCACTCTGACACAGTCACACTTGGTGCGTCAGGTCCTTCAGAGGTTCGGTCTTCATTTCTCCTCCGCACAGCCCACACCTCTACCAGTAGACCATGGGCTCTCCGCTCCCGTTCCTGAGGAACCAGTAGAGCCCAGCGGCCCCTACGCAGAGCTGGTGGGTTGCCTCATGTACCTGATGACTTGCACTCGCCCAGATCTCGCATACCCTCTCAGCATCCTGGCTCGCTTTGTGGCCACTGGCAGACACCGACCATAGCACTGGTCGGCCGCTAAGAGGGTTTTGCGATATCTAGCGAGTACATCGGGCATGGGGTTAGTGCTTGGAGTTCGCAGGCCAGTGGTCCTTACTAGGCACACAGACGCTTCTTGGGAAGACGACGCTGAGACCCTCAGGTCCTCGCAGGGCTACTACTTTATCCTTGGTCCATGTGCCGTCTCGTGGAGAGCTATTCGCTCCTCGTCTGTTGCCCAATCCAGCTGTGAGGCCGAGATCTACGCTAGTGCCATGGCGGCACAGGAGCTCCGCTGGCTGACCTTCTTGCTCACAGACTTAGGTGAGCGCCCTAGCTCTGCCCCGGTCCTGTACGCTGACAACAGGGCCATGATTCTCCTATGTCAGGAGCCTCGGCTTGAGGGCAGAGCGAAGCATATCCAGCTGCGGTACTTCCTCCTGCGCGAGCTACAGCAGCGTCGCCAGGCCCGCGTAGTTCACTTGGCCTCCGGTGCCAACATAGTTGATATCTTTACGAAGGCGCTTGCGCCTAAAGATCATCAGCGGCACCGTGTCCAGCTTGGTCTTGTTCCTGTAGCTACTCACTTGTTAGGACCCTGATTGTGTACTCTCTATTATATATGTTGTGATATAATTGATACTTAGCATTTCTGTAAGTCGATTATATGTAGTTAGTGTCGAATCATACTGTAGAAGATAAGTCCATAGGATGACGTCAGCAAATAGCGCTCGTCATAGGACAGTCGTTTCTGTCACGCAAAGAGTCGCGCCCCTTCATTTTCATCTAGGGCGCATAGCGCGATAGTGACGAACAGGTACATCAGCGAATAGGTACTTTTCGTAGAACTATAAATCTCTGTTAGGTATTTTTCATTATTAACTTTGATTACTCACAAGTTCACGTACTCAGGTTATTCAACCTTGACCTTTACATTTTACAAGACTTCCGCTGTCTTACTAGTCTACCATTCCAGCAAAGATCCTGGACCAACACTTGAGGATTTGCCAAGTGTTGTTGTTTGAAGTTTTATTCTTAGTCTACTACAACATCAGACGATTTATTTCATGGTATGAGAGCTATCTGGAATTAAGACTACCGTCAACTATGACTGGTTCAACACCAGCACCATCTGCTGGATCAGTTAATGGGACTACTGGAGCACATGCCTCCACTACAGCCGCTGGTCTCTCAGCCTCTGGGCACTTTCCACCAGCCTATGCGAATATCGGTATGCAACAGCAGAATCCGCCTTCTGTGAATACTCCAGGTGCTCCATCGACTGCACGTGCAACGTAACAGCAACAATCACAGACGACAACACAGCAACAAGCGTCAGTACAACCACCAGTTTCGCTTTCTCACCTTTCGTACAGCAGCCGCAGTCGCAGCAGTTTCAGCCTCCTTTTTATATCTTCGGTCATTCCCCTGCTCAGCAACAACAGCAGTATCAGCAACCACAGCAAGTACAGCAACAACAACAACAACAACAACAGCAACAGCAACAGCAACAACAGCAACAGCCAGGCGTTGTTTTTCAGCCTCCAAATTTACTTAACAATACTCAGATCAAGACAACCGTACATTTTAATGGTGTTGACTTCTACTCCTGGAGCTTTGAGTTTCAGCTTCTGGCGCAGTCCGCTGGGCTTTGGCCGTCCTTCACCGGAGAATTCACCTATCCTGTCGTGGGAACACAATTGGAGCAGCAGAGTTTCTTGCACGCCTCTCTCGGGGTGTATACAGTTCTTGTACCGAACTTGTCGCCGAAGGAGCAGCTCGGCGTTCAATCATTTCACTCAAGTTTCACCCCAGCCGAAACTGCATGGAACCATCTGAAAGGGGTATACATGGCAAAAGATACGATAACAGTGAGTAAAATACTTTCGCAGCTGACAAGTGTGTAGATGATGACAAATGAAAACGTCATGGACTACGTTAATCGTGTCCGTACATTACGTGACCAACTGGAGAAAAGCGGAGGATACTTCCCTCGTGAGATGTATCTCACTGTCCTTCTTGCTGGTCTTGGACCCAAATGGCGACAGACGCGCGCCTTCTTGCGCATGAATCCCAACCTCTCCGAAGCTTAAATTTCTTCTTATCTTCAAGCAGAGCAGCGAGATCTTGACCTGCAGTCACAACGCAACCAGAAAAGGGGGGTTCATTTAAGTTTTTACTCCAATCCAGAAACACAACATCGACATCCACCAAAGTACCCGTTCTTCTATTTATGTAAGAAACCAGGACATACTTAACAAAACTGTCGCAGCCGTCATCAAAATCGTCGCAATACTTCGCAGCCGTATCAACGATCGCAGCAATTACCGAAGACACAACTGCCACAGCAGCAGTTAACGTCTCAGCAGCAGCAGATACCGAAACCGCCACCAAATCCATCTACGTCGCAACATCGTCCGCCGGTCTTCGCATCTGCCACATCAGGAAAAGGGGTTTTTGGCTGCGTCACCAAAGTTGATGTTTCAGAAACAGATTTCGAAACACGACTTGAAGAAACAACAAGTGCTGAAGGGATTGCTTTACCTCAAGTTTACGCTAACCTTGCTCGCATAATTTCAGGACCAAATACCTGGTATCTCGACAGCTGCTGCGGATGGCATATGTGTTCTGCCGAAACAAGCTTTATCACTAATCAGCGTCCACTTCGTCGTCCGATACTTGTCACAGTCGCAAACGGACAAACGATAATGGCACGATCAGTTGGCAGTGTCATGCTCGAATCTATCGACACGAAATACTCACTTCATGTTACGAATGTTCTTATCGTCGCCGGACTTGGCTTCAACCTTCTTTCTACGGCTCAACTCCTAGCACACAAAATCCGTACACAAGGAAATTGTGAGACGATGGATCAAGAGCTCTGGCACAGTACAACTAATACCTACCTTGGTCGTGCGGCCACTCAACATGGCGTGTCGGTACTTCAGTTCGCAGCACAGGGAACTTCTGGCGATTCTGAACGTGTCCTTGCACGTGGTCCCTGGGATCACCCAGAAGAACCCGATTATCAACATGTGGACATTGATTTTCGCGCAACTTCAGTACCAACAGCTTCTCGAACAGCAGCCGCCGTACTTACCACGTTGGATACCTGGGAGTTCAATACCGCCAATGAAAGCGCCACCGCGTGGCGAACGTTTTATAATACCCGTGCAGCCTTCCAAGGAACTCCAGCACCACTTTGGGGAGAAATAAGTGGTCTTGCCGCTGATGAACCTGACGTTGTTGAAAAAGCCAAACAGGAAGCCGTAGCTGAGCAGCCGAGTCCAACCATAGCTGTCGCCGAAACACCTGCCACGACATCAACAGAAGCAGTATCAGGGGTTATACTCGCACCTGCAGCAGCAACATCACAAGTCACGTTACCTCTTCACCGTTTTGTCGAAGGAGAAATTGACAAGTCACCAGCCCTTTCTCCTTTCATTCTTTCTTCCTTTTATACTAACTCCGATTTCTACCTGCGATCATCAGGACACAAAGCCACGGAAGATATATGGCATCAGCGGCTAAGACATCCATCATAAGGGATTCTTAATTATTCAATCCGAGTAGCAGTTCTTGATACAAATAGTTTACTTTTACCTGATGGCACGGAGATGAAGCCGCAGTCTCGTCCTACGGTTTGCACCACTTGTCCAGTTGCCAACCTTACGCACGATCCGTTTCCAAGTCATTTTCCCGGCTCAACCCGTTATCAACTGATGCAGAAAGTCTACAGCGACATACTCAACTTGTCTGAAGCAGGCCCTAAAGACGAGAAGTATGTGATAACCTTCATCGAAGCGTCTACACGATATGTCTAGACAGCTAACTTACGTGCGCGCCATCTCGCTCACTCCGTTTTCGTCGTGTGGCTCGCTGTCGCTGAACGGGAGTCTGGCGCGAAACTGCAAGAATTTCAGAGTGATGGTGCAGGGGAGTACACCAGCAACACTTTCACAGACTACCTTCAGACACTCGGCATCAAACGGAAGCAGTCTCTGCCGCATGCACACCAACAGATGGGGGTAGCAGAAAGGTTGAACAGAACTCTGCAGGAGAAGATGCGTGCTCTGCTGACGCAGGCAGCACTTCCACCGCATTTTTGGCCGTATGCGATGGACCACGCCGTGCTGTTACACAATCTTCTTTCTTCAACGTCCCTGCCCGAGTTTTCTTCTCCACACCTGCAGTGGACACGAACAGTGGGAAGCACAAAACTTTTACGAGTTTTCGGGTGTGTTGTACAGTTTCGTCCTCCAACCGCAGCACTCGGAAAATTTTCTGAACAAGCAAAATGGGGGGTACACCTCGGCATCGAAAAACAGTATCACGCATGGAAGATTTTGGATCTTTGCTCCCATCAAATCGTTCCATCACGTGATTGTCTTTTCTATGAAAGACTCACCTTGCCCGTTTTTCGTGCCCACCAGGTAGCAGCTGCCAATCCTGCCAGGCTGTTCAAAGGCTCGCGTGCGTTTGCAACTGACGAAGCCGAAGCTGATGTACATGACGAGGATGTTTATGAAGCTTCCGAAGCTGCCGCATCAGACGTTCCCGAACCTGTCACCTCGACCGGCATACCTGAATTCATTCCTCTTGCAGATGCTGACCAGGATGATGTTCGCGAAGTTCGTCTCAGTTACGAACGCGACCGCCAGCAACAGCCGATGCCCGTCGTCTCTGACGAAGCAGTTCGTGTTACACCTGACGAAATTGGGGGGGAAGAAGGAGCAGAAGAAAATTTCGCAGGTGCAAACGAAGAACGTCCGCGTTTTACAGAAACAGGATTGCAGATACTGGGATTTGCAGTAGCAGTACAGTGCAACGACAGTAAGATACCTGAACCGAAAACCGTCCGACAAGCTCTTACGAGTCCTCACCGAGAGACATGGCGCGAAGCCATGGACAAGGAGCTAGCAGCACTCAAGAATCACGGAACATGGGATTTAGTACCGACTTCAGAGGCCAAAGGGAAGAAGGTACTTATCGGAAAATGGGTCTTCCGCATCAAGACTAATGCAGATGGGTCGTTTGAAAAGTTCAAAGCGCGATGGGTCGTCCGCGGATTCGAGCAGACTTACGGCATCGACTATGAACTAACCTTTGCTCCTGTCGGCCGACATACAAGTGTTCGGATTCTTCTTTGTGTCGCCGCCTGCCGTAATCTACATCTTCGCCAAATCGACGTCTCGAATGCGTTTCTCTACGCGCCTGTCGACGCACTCATCCTGGTAGAGTACCCGCATTCTTATACTACTAACCCACCGAGCGTTTGCCGTCTCCGAAAATCTCTATACGGCATTAAACAGGCACCACGGCTCTGGCAGCAGTATCTTCACTCGCAGCTAATCATTGCTGGATTTCGACAGTTACCGCATGATCAGGGAATGTATCTACTGACCGACGGCAGCAACTACATTTTACTCGTCGCCTACGTCGATGACATCCTATACGTCAGTACTGCCAATTCCCTTGCCCAGACCTTCATACTGAAATTACAAGAAAATCTACAGCTTACCGTCTCCGAAACAGTCTCACAGATTCTCGGACTGAACATTACCTGTTCACCGACAACTATTCATCTCACCGCTTCGAAGTATGCAGCAACACTTGCTGCCCGCTTCAACCTCACACCTACTGCAGTCTCTACACCGTACCGCTCACTACCGACTGACCACAAACCGAACACCGCACTGTTAACTTCAACCGGTTTACAGATCTATCAACAGCAGCTAGGCTGTCTACTTTTCGCCGCTGTCACTTATCGTCCTGATCTAGCCTATGCAGCCAGTCAGCTCGCACAGTTCCTACGCCGTCCTGAGGAGGAGCATCAGCTTGATCTTCTCCGCGCGCTTCAATATTTTATCTCGACACCTGACGTCGGTTTAGTCTACAACGTCATCGGTTGTAAAACACACTATCTACACGGTTTTGTCGACGCCGATCACGCTACTGATTCTACTAATCGACGGTCACGCACTGGGTTCATCTATCGACTGGAACCTGTCGGACCTATCTCTTGGAATTCTACGAAGCAGGAGCTGATTGCACTCTCCTCTGCTGAAGCTGAGTTTATTGCTGTATGCACAGCAACACGCGAAGGACTTTACTTACAGGAACTATTGGAAGAAGCGAAGTTGACGACAACTACCCAGTTTACCCTACAGTGCGACAATCAAAGTGCAATTCGCATCGCACATCAACCTGGTTTCGTCAACAGGACGAAACATATTTCGCTTCGTTATTTTTCGTCAAAGATGAAGTCGAGAAGGGGAGGATGCGATTGGTCTACTGTTCGACCAACGAAATGGCTGCCGATTTTCTCACGAAGAAGCTGACACGACAGAAGTTTCAGTACTGTAACAAGCTCTGCGGAATCTTCAAGAAGTGACACTATCGAACTTCCAGAAATGAAGGGGAGTGTTGTGATATAATTTACTTAGCATTTCTGTAAGTCGATTAAGTGTAGTTAGTGTCGAATCTACTGTAGAAGATAAGTCCGTAGGATGACGTCAGCAAATAGCGCTCGTCATAGGACAGTCGTTTCAGTCACGCGAACAGTCGCACCTCTTCATTATCATCTAGGGCGCATAGCGCGATAGTGACGAACAGGTACATTAGCGAATAGGTACTTTTCGTAGAACTATAAATCTCTGTTAGGTCTTTTCATTATTAACTTTGATTACTCACAAGTTCACGTACTCAGGTTATTCAACCTTGACCTTTACATTTTACAAGACTTCCGCTGTCTTACTAGTCTACCATTCCAGCAAAGATCCTGGACCAACACTTGAGGATTTGCCAAGTGTTCGGGTTTATAGTTTTATACTTAGTCTACTACAACATCAGACGATTTATTTCAATTTCTACATATGCTTAGGGTTCGTATGATAAGACCCATGGGTCGTCTATCCGGGAGCTGACAAAATGACTTCAACGGAAACATCATCCCGAGGACCAAGCAGAAATACTGGAAGGGTTGCAAGTTTGCAACTCCAACTAAATATTGAAGCGAAATTGGAGGAAAGGCTCAAATTGTCTCTTTCATGAGTAAAAGTATACTACGTTGGAAGACGTGATTTGTACGGATGAACCAAGGCACATGCAAGCTCCAATGCCTCGAGCAGAAGAGGCAGCTGGCTCTCAACGTGCGACGGAGACTGTGACGTGGCCATGCGTGGTGTTGGCGTAGCAGCCTCGTTTGTGCCAATGGAATGTGCCGCATCAAGACGGCCAAGGACTGGAGCCAGGATCTGACAAAGGGCGTGTAACGCAATCATCGTGGCTGCAGGCATAAATTGCATGCATTGTTAGCTGTGTCTTGGTGTAGGAATTAAGCAAAAGGGGGCAGAAACCAGCTTGGTCCACAATAAGAGTGCTAAAGGGAAAAGCAGAGACACCCAAAGAAGGGGGAGGGGGAGGCACAGGGGAAAAAAAACATGGTTGCATGTTTGATACATACGGCCTTGAGTCATGCTTACCTTGCGTGCATGACCGCCAAAGGCCACACCTGCAACTGCAAGCCTGTGATCTGTGAGATAGAAAAGTGCTCGGTTAGCGTGGATCAATGATGTTGCCTGAGAGCGCTTCAAAGAACAGCTGGGTTAGAAAGCACTCCCAACGACATTCTGATTCATTACATTTCAGTGTTGTGAAAGCATGAATGGTGAGAGATAGGTGCAGGAGAGAACATCATCGGCGCTATGAGACGCATGAGGAGCATGGGTGGTGACGCATGAGCAAGCAGGAATGGCACCAATAGAGCTGAATAGGGTGAGGCCATGCTGACTGCAGTGGAGGATCAACAGGGGCGACAATAATACGGGCAGCACTGCAGCAGAGTGGGGTGCTGAACTCACCAGAAGAAGCAGAAGGCAGCATTCCATGATCTTGTAACGAGGTGAAAGTGTGACTGTTGGTTCGCCTGCGATCTGTAGGTAACCTGCTTATATAGAGGATGAGAGAGGATGGATGTTGGTGGGGGTAGGGAAGAAATGAAGAGAGTGTCAAGTGTGGGAGCAGACAGAGGCACGAGAGGAGCGACATGGAGAATGATTGAGAAGACTTGGCTGGTTCCCTAACAGCAACAATCCCATGCCACTACATGCCACCTGCAATGAATATTCCCCCTTCACCGTCACATGCCCCATCACCTGGCGGCCTATCCTCAAAAGCAGCCACTCTGGCAGCCAGTCGGATTGTGGCACGTGTTGCCCCGGCGCCTATGTCCCCACTCATGGGCCGGCCGTCCAACTGGGGGGGCGGGTGGAGAGAAGCAGGGAAACGAAAAGGGGAGGGCGGATCAGAAGGGAGCGAGAGAAAGAGAAGGGCGAGAGAAAGAGAAGGGGGAGAGAAAGAGAGAGGGGAGAGAGTGGAAGGGGGGAGAAAAAAGGGAGAGGAGAAAGGAAAAGGGAAGAGGATGTGAGGGGGATGGCATGAGTGAGGGGAGGGTCCAGGAGGCTATAGCACCACTCGAGGGGCAGCCTTTGCACGGGGAGGGGCAACAGAGTGGAGGGATGAGGGGAAAGGGGCAAGAGAGAGGAGGAATGAGAGGGAGGGGCACAGGGTGAAAAGTAGAACAGGCAAGACATCGGGAAAGTCTGGGTAGAGGACGGCAGAGGAAGGAAAGGCAGGGCGGGTGAGAAGGTTAAGAAGGTTGAGAAGGGCACAGAAAGCGATGGCGATGTGCACTGAAGGGGGAGAGATGGCGAGAAATGATGGCAAGAGCCACCGCACCTGCCATAGGTTAGCAAGACACGAGGGCAAGAAAAGATGCAGGATGGGAGCCAACTGATCACGGTAAAGTCGCAAGAGCCACAGCACCTGCCATAGGTTAGCGGCCGAGAGGTGTGGGTGCATGGTGCGGTACATGGCATGCATGGCATGGTGCATGGCGCCACCCAGGTCAGGCAGACTCACCTGCACACAACGGGTGGAGAGGAGAGAGGGGAGCAAGGGACAGATGGGAGGTGCGGCAGTGAGGTGTGGGCGCAAGGTGCTGCACATGGCATGCACGGCAGGATGCATGGTGTCCCCTACGTCAGGCAGACTAACCTTCGAGCATGGGAGAGGGGACAAGTAGGCAGAAACGGAGGGAGGGAGGCAGGGAGTGATAGAGGTAGGTACACGGGAGAGAGCAGCAGAGGCAGGGGGAAGCGGCAAGGGGGATGGGGAAGGACACGAGGAAAACGCACGATGCCTGATAAACGAAGGAGAGATGCCTGATAAACGAAGGAGAGATGCCTGATAAACGAAGGAGAGATGCCTGATAAACGCTGGCGCACACATGCGGGGAAGCACATTGATGTGGTAGCGGTCACTCACAGCTACTAGCTTCAGCGAGCCGGCTGCTTCACCAATCGAGGCCCACAAGGCATTGAACGCTTCCACGTGCCTGCGTGAGATTGGAGGGAACGCAAGAAGGTTGTGAGAGGTGCGAAGCTGGCTTGCAAGACGATGGAAAACCATCGAAGGAGATCGAATACGAGCGATTCCAGCAGGGATAAATCGCACAGCGCTGTGAAACGGATGCGATGTGCTTCACTGAAGGACCATTGAGAAAAGGGCTATCAGGAAAGGGCTATCAGGAAACCGTACAGTGTAGAAAGAGAGGGAAGGAGTGGCCCGAAGGAGTACTAGGGCCAACTCACCCTGGCAGAGTGTGAATCTCTATAGCATCCACAAGCCCGCCGCCCAAGAGCGTCAGCGTGTCTTCGTGTGTTCGCTGGTGCTCCTCTGCCGCTGGTGGCACAGAGATGGACAACGACAGCCAGAGACAAAGATGGAGCCTGAGATAAGAGGGGGGGTTGGTTGGGGACATGCAGGGATGATTGGATGGGGACATGCAAGGATGGTTGGTTGGGGACATGCAAGGATGGTTGGATGGGGACATGCCGGGATGGTTGGATGGGGACATGCAAGGATGGTTGGATGGGGACATGCAAGGATGGTTGGTTGGGGACATGCAAGGATGGTTGGATGGGGACATGCAGGGATGGTTGGATGGGGACATGCAAGGATGGTTGGATGGGGACATGCAAGGATGGTTGGTTGGGGACATGCAAGGATGGTTGGATGGGGACATGCAAGGATGGTTGGATGGGGACATGCAAGGATGGTTGGATGGGGACATGCAAGGATGGTTGGATGGGGACATGCAAGGATGGTTGGATGGGGACATGCAAGGATGGTTGGATGGGGACATGCAAGGATGGTTGGATGGCAAGGCAGATATCAAGAAAGCATGGCCGCCACTGCAGTAGCTTGTGCTGACTTTTGAGTCGGCTCAAACGCCACCGTGGTAGCATGTGCTATTGTCGTGCCCCAAAGTGCGAAGTGGCCCGACATTGTGCACCGCACACAGAGGAGACAAATGATGCAGCGCGGGTCCCACGTACAGATGATGCCAAAGGGGCACACAGGGATGCACCGCCCACACCCATAGCAGCGATCCGCAATCACGCCGCCCACACTGTCTGCACTGCTACCCGTGCTTGTTGCAGCATCGCTGGTGGCAGCAGCAGCATGGAAGCGGATGGCAGCGGCGGGGCAGACTCGCTCACAGGGGAGGGCAGGCAGGCGGACAGAGAGACGCGTCAAAGACTGGGGTGATGGGGACAGGTGGGGGGGGAGGGGCGGAGAGAGGAGTGGAGAGGGAGCAGATAGGGGGTGAAAAGAGGAATGGAAAAGGGTGGAGAGAGATGTCAAGCCATGGGCAAGGAGGATGGAGAGGGAAAGCCATGGGCAAGCGGCGATGGAAGGGAGTGTAACCATGGGCAAAGAGGATGGAGAGGGAAAGACAGGAGGTCATGTTACCACGTGAGATTGTTACAACAACGCCCAGTGACATGCGCGTGTCACAGCTCCTGTGCACAATGGTCACTCCAGCAGCAAAAGCCCTCATGATTGACTCGGCTTCACGTCATGTCAGATGCGCGCGGCACTGACCTGCTTTCCTGAAGTGTGGGTCCCGCCCATCGCTCACACTGACCATCACCCACGGCCGCCTTCCCATCTCCCCCATTCACCGCCGCCCCTCCCCTCCCCTGCCGCCCACGCCATGGCTGCATCTATCCCCTCCGCTGCTGCTGCCACCACTGCTGGCTCTGCCGCACAGTCTATGCAGTCCACTGGGGGGGGGACATGAAGGGGAAGGGCAGAACGGATGCAAAAAGATTGATGGGAAAAAAAAAGAGAAAGAAAATAAAAGACCACAATTGGCTGGTTCCCTGCATGCACAGTCGATGCAGTCCAGTGGGTGGAGAAAAGGAGGACGCGCAGCAGCAGGTGATACCGTGATGGCACGACTTTGAGGCCCCGGAAATGTTCTTACCCTCCCTCCGCTACTGATGCCGCCACTGGTGTCACTGCCATTGTTCACACGCGCCTTTACTTTCGCACTTCCAGCATTCCTCCATCTCATGTCTCGTGCATCATCCACACTAGCGTTCCACCCTATGATACAACATATAAGACTCTGAGACACTTGCACCTTACGCTGTCTCTCAACTGCAGACTACACTTGTGCCACACACAGTTCTCACCACCGCACCACTTCACCGTGTATCCACCTCTCAACGCCGTTCGCCTGCCACCTCTACACCTATCTCACATGCACAAACTCCTGTCACCTTACCTCCTGTCACCTTACCTCCTGTCACCTTACCTCCTGTCACCTTACCTCCTGTCACCTTACCTCCTGTCACCTTACCTCTCCTGTCACCGTACCTCCTGTCACCATACCTCCTGTCACCGTATCTCCTGTCACCGTACCTCCTGTCACCGTACCTCCTGTCACCGTACCTCCTGTCACTGTACCTCCTGTTACCGTACCTCCTGTCACCGTACCTCCTGTCACCGTACCTCCTGTCACCATACCTCCTGTCACCGTCTCTCCTGTCACCGTACCTCCTGTCACCATATCTCCTGCCACCGTACCTCCTGCCTTGAACCATACCTCCTGCATGCATTCCACCGTACCTCCTGCGAGCGTGTAGACGAAGGCAAGGTTGCGCACATCCGCCACGTCCTGGTGGGGGCATGGGGGATGACACGGGGCGAAGGAAAGACAGGGCAGCATGGGGAGGAGAGACTGCAGCACAGGAACCAAGGGAAGAAACAGCAGAGGAGCACGCGTAAGGAATTGGCGGCATGCATGCACGCATGCTGGCGTGAACGCACGAGAACGTCCATGCAAGGGAGGCATGCCGAGACCGTGGCGTCCTAGAGCCTGGCCGCTCACCACACCCACCCCCCATCACACCCTCTCACCACACCCTCTCACCACACCCTCTCACCACACCCTCTCACCACACCCTCTCACCACACCCATGCGACGCATGGCATTCCTCCCACGCGGTTCTCCTCACCCGCGGCGCTCACCTCGAAGCTGGCCCCGCAGATGAGCTTCACCCACCGCCCTGCGTCCAGAGCCAGCAGCGGCTGCAACACCCGCAATGGCTCCTCCCCTCTCATCGCATGTGCTGGGGCGCTTGCTCCCCCCGCTGCTCTCGCCCCTCTGCTCCCCCTCCCCTTGTACCGCTGTGCCCCACTCGCCACATCGTTCCCCCCACTGCCTCGGTTCGGCCTCCTTCACCTGCTGGCCCGTGGCACGCTCAGGGGAATGCGTGCGCCGAATCAGCTCTGCAATCCGTTCGATAATGTCACATCCGACCTCCGTGCACGGCCCGTCTCCTGCTTGCACAGCGTGTGCAGCGACGGCGCCAGTGCGGTAACCATCAGCTGTAACGGAACCGCCACTGCGGTTACCAGACGACGAATCAGCTCCGGCCACGCGGCAGGCATTCGCGCATCTGCGCGGAGCGCAGCAGACTGCTGCCACGTGTCCCCCGCGCGCCTGATGTTTCCGCCACAAAGCGCAACGCCCGCGGACGTCCCGGCGAGAAGCGCGGGACTCTGCCGGCTGCTGTGGTGGCTGCTCTGCGCGCAAACATGCCAAGAAGTGATTTGTGAGATCTGGAAGGAGAAAAAAAACAACCCCAAACAAGCCAGGAAGTGAGCTCCGCGATTTCTCACGCCAGAGGTATGGGATTGCAGAGGCCCTTCGCAGAGCTGACTTAGCGGGAATGCATGGCGCCGCAAGGAAGGGCGTAGGTCGGATCGCGCAGCCAGAAGTCGTCCGTTCGCAGGCGAGAATTGCGGAAGAAGAAAGACTCACCACTCTTTCCAGTCCACGTCGTTCTTCAGGCCTCAGGGCGAAAGGTGCTGACACAAACTTGGCGGAAATGGGCATCTTGCTGTACACCGGAAAGCCTCGTATGTGCACAATGCCATTGCACGCACTCAAGAAGGTTGCAGCAGTATGCGATAAGAGCACACTGTGGGAACGGTTCTCATAGACCATCGATTATTCACATAGTAGATGCTATATTTCTCTACATTCACTCTTTTGAAGGATGCTCGTTATAATTGAGTACTTCTTAAGTAATTAATTTACTGTAGTTGCAGCGCATGTGTTATGATTATCTCCGGATGGGAGTCCAGTAATGGAATAGAGAGGTTTATTCAAGTGTGTCGAATACAAATGAGGCGAAGAGCTAAATACAAGCACAGCTAGCCTATCAAGGGAACCTGGAGGAGGGCCACGAAACACACGCGAGGTGGTTTGGGCACCTTGGGGCTCAGAAGTGTCGGATGCGACTCCACGTGTAGGCTTCCGATGGATCAGGAAGCCTCAAAACCAAGGTGCCTCAAACGCAGTTCGAGACCTGGGTTGTCGGGCCGAGCCTAGACTTCCGAGTAGGGCCCTAGATTGGTTTTGAGGCTTCCTGATCCATCAGGATTCTCCCTGCATAAAAAGTCTGAATTTTCAGGGTCCCCTTAAAAAAAAAAATCCTGAGCCATCCGAATTACTTCAAAAAAAAAATCATGATTTCTCTCTTTCTATACATGTTTTAGTTCATGAATTATGTGTTCAAGTCTTGGTTGTTGGGGGTGCTGGGAATTCGTAGCGAATTCGCGCGTGTGGGGTGAGATTGGGGGATGGGCAGGAAACGACAATTGGTGGGGGGGAGAGGGAGGAGGGGCTTAGTAGGGGGGGAGGCGACGATATTGCAGGGGCGGAGGGAATCTCTTCCCTCGCAGAGCCCCAGGGCAGGCACACATCAAACAAATTTGGCCAAGGGCCAGCAATTGCCCTCACAGCCCTCAGCACACATCGAGACGAATACATTGCTAAGGGTCGATGCGATGACCTCCCTCACACGACACGAGTCACACGACCTCCAACATACAGCGCGGAGATTTTTTTTACCAAGGGCCAATCACCGCCCTCACACAGCCTCGGGGGGTGGGGAAGGGGGGGGGGTGGGGGAGAACCTTGAAATTCTTGACTGCCCCCCAAGACACGCTTTTGGAAAGGACTAAGACCCGCTCAGAACCCATGCTCGATACAAGTTTGAAATTTCAGGATCCATTACAAAAAAAACTGAGCTGACAGATATCCCTTACAAAAAAACCCTGAAATTTCAGGAAATGCCAAAAACAAAGCCCTGGCAAATCAGACCTGGTACCCCTCAACACCCTGTTTTTTTCCTGAACCAGGAAAATTTTCCTGACTTCTGGAGGCCTGCTTCCGAGGTTCTGGGAAGTATGCGATGTTAGCGAGGGTTTGCTAAGGAAATGGAATTTCCTTATACCTTCCCTCCTCCTAGGCGAGACTACCCACATCTGCGGTAGATCGGACTTGTTACGACAAGGAATTGCTCGCATTCCTGAAAGTGACACTCGAGTTGTAACCTTTGTCGAATCGAAGCTTATGACGCGAATCACGAAGTGCAACGGTCATTGACCGTTGACCGATAGTAGTCACAACAGTAAGAACACATAACTGACTGTATAATACACCACAGGCAGTTACTCAAGCCCTGTACAGCTACCCAAGTCGGATGTGGAACCTCAAAGGGAATGTAGCCCTGTTAAGTGCATCTTAGTTAGACCCTTCGCATTCCCCTGTATCACTATATGAGCCCTGTATCCCATTTCTATAATCAACACTATTAAGTTACATTCACTCTGACATAGTTCATCAACCAATCAATCGTTTTCGCAAAGCGCACTACTGCAGTTCAATCCTGAAGATCCTACGGACTATATTGAATTGCTTCAGTTCGGGATCTGGGTTGTTGGGCCGAGCCTAGACTTCCGAGGTTCTAGGAAGTATGCGGTAATAGCGAGGGTTCGCTAAGGAAATGGATTTTTCTTATACCTTCCCCCTCCTAGGCAAGACAGCCCACATCTAGAGTAGACCAGTCTTATAAATAAACATGCACCATAGGATGGTTGTCAAGAGTAACTAATGGGAACCACATGTCGTGTCGCACTTTCGGTCAACCCAGCGAACCAGAAACTCCAAAACCCGTTGACCGTGGTCGCGGCGGATTGTGTGGGAGAGAATCTGTTGAGTTCCGGTAGTTGGCTCAGGAAATGGTTTTATCAACGGATAAATTCGTCGACAGTCGATATCAGGCGTGTTTACGACAAACTGTCGAAGAAGGCTGACGTGGAAAGAACCGTGGAGACGCTAGTCGCCCTGCAACAGTAATTGTGTGGTGATCGGTGTCACCATCAGAATAATACGGAAGCGTCCAAAGAATTTTGGACGATATTTGTGTGGCAAACATAAAGCGAGGATCTTAAAACTCTAAAAAAGCAAGCCCTAATTTTTTACCCCTAACCTCGGTTGACATGGTTACTCGTTCCACAGTGCAAAACTGTTATAGTCACAATAGGCTCAGGTGTGCCTATAATGAGAGACAGAGAGCACAGTCGGATTTCCGTCAGACGGCTTCAAATATTGATAACGATCTGCTGGCTGACTCAAACGGTGATCTGTAAGTTCGATCTGGAGCGCGTTGCTGTCGCCTATCAGCAGCAAGTTGAATCATGAAATTCCATGAAGATTTGACGACGCTATGGCAGTTTGACTGGCAAGAGGTATAGCAGCCACTATAGTTTTGGAACTACAAACTTAGCAAGAAGAATTCGAGAGGGAGATGGTTCCCAGCCTCTACATACCCCAGGAGCCGAGGTCCAGCTTGGTGGTACACCACCATAGAGTCCCCAACCATGAAGAGTCTTGAAAGCAACCCTCCAAGGGGCTACACCAAGCAAAATGTAACACTACACGAAGTAGCGTTACTATTTTCATTATTTAATATTAATCCGCGTCCCTTGGGCTTGAATCTTGAGCTCTTGGTCTTGGATCTGCAAGATAAATTCTTCTTGAGTTTATGGGGGCTTGCTGCACACACGTGCGACGCGATGGACACTTCACACCCGACAAAATAGAAAAAACACATGCGACACACAAACGACGACTTGACAGCGAGTTGTAAAAACTCGCTAATGTCTTGACCGACACAACAACATTGTGATACACCATTCAAACACACACATGAGCATTAGATAGGAATGACATAGACTCACAATTCATTCCATGCCATGCATGCACACACACAAGCAAGACGACAAGCCGCGTGCAAGCCTTAGGGTTGCACCAACAAACTCCCCCTCGGATTGTTGGCCTTAGAATCTGCTCCCCTTAGTTCAGAGCCATCCCAGCAAGCTTGCACACTTCCACTGCTGCTGCTCAACCAGCCTCTGGTCATCATATCAGCTGGCTGCGCTGTCGTCTTCACGTAGTGCAACTCCACTTCACCCGCGGTTACCATGCTCCTCACCCAATGCCACTTACCTTCATGTGCTTGGTAAGACCATGAAGAACGGGGATCTTTGCCAATGCAATAGCACCTTGGCTATCACAATAGAGTGGGGTAGGTCCTTGCTGCTCCTCCCCCAATTCAGCTAGCAAACGCCGCTGCCACACAACCTCTCTTATGCACGGAAGAGTGCCATGTACTCGGACTCCACCGAGCTCAATGCTTGGTCCACTTGTTTCTTGCTCTCCCAAGCTGTTGGTCCTCCACCAATACAGCAGATGAAGCCTCCCACACTTGTCATGTCCTCTGGTTCTGATGCCCAAGATGCACAGAGAAGGCCGTGAGAAAGAGCCTCCCGGGTTCGACTCCATCCGCACCCTTTTGACGCCTTTGTGCCGCGGCGGAGTATTGCAGTCCAACAGTTGCTGTTTGGCCAAGGTACTTGGCCACCCTCTCTCCAGCTGCTACCTGCTCTTCATTAGGGCATTGGACAACCCTAGCCAGCTGCCCGGTAGCAAGGCTGCATCCGGCCTTGTGTGAACGGCCGCATACATGAGGCTGCCCACCAAGGAGTGAAAACGCCGCCTCTCCTCTTCACCAACACTTTCCTCCGCTGGTCCTTTCACACACTTGAACCTGAGGGAAGAGGAGTAGCCACATGACCTTCACTCTCCCAAAGTTTGCAGCCAAGGCCTCCAAGTACTTCTTTTGATGCACTCGCATCAACCGCTTTTTCCACATCTCGCTCAATGTGAAGCCCAAGGTAGTAGTGACGTCACCAAGGGTCTTGCACTTGAACTTGTCTTGAAGCTTCAGCATCACCTCCTTCACAAGGTCAGAGGAGGGTGAGAATATGAGGATGTGTTCCACATAAACCACCATGAAGCTCCTCTGCTCCCCCTCGCACGCTCATCACCTTGCTGCACCTCCTCCTCCTCTTCTCCCCCATTCATTTGAGGAGATTGCCTTGTGATAGTGCTGCTGCTACTGAGCTCCAAGGGCAGCTCCACATGCTCCAAGCCGGTACTCTTCACCTCTCCAAGCCGCACACCAATCTTCGCTTGGTTCTCCGCCTTCCACTCCTTGTACGGTAAGTTCTCCATGAACTGCAATCTCTGCTCACCAGGAACTTCTTGGTAAATGGGTCCCAAGAAGCCATCCCTTGCTGTTTTGAGCCATGCCCAGGTGCACGGCCCATGTTGCCTTAGCATCAAGCTTGTTGTGCCGAAGTTTCTTAGGCACAAGTGCCATGCACATGCACCCGAACACCCGAAGCATATCCACCTTCGGCTTCCTTCCAATCCACTCCACATAGGGCACCCATTTGTCTTCTCCCACGTGATTCAAGGCTCTGTTCTTGGCCACACAAGCATGCGCACCGCATCCGGCCAAAAGTAATTAGGTAGACCGGCTTCAAGAGAAGTCCCGAGCCGTCTCCGTGAGTGTCCGATTCGCACGCTCGGCAATGCGTTCATTGCAGGAGAGTAGGGCATGGTGAGAGAGTGCCTTATGCCCTGTTTCTTCAGCCAAGTTGAGAAGTCCTTGCTCAGGAACTCTCCCCCACGGTCAGTGCAAATCGCCTTCACAAGCCGGTCTTGTTGCCGCTCCACCATCGGCAACCAAATCGGTCTTCACCGTTTCAGCCACGTCACTCTTCTTGGGCAGCACATACACCCAGGTCATGCGAGTGTAGACGTCCACAATGGTGAGGAAGTACTCTGCTCCAGCAGCTCCAAGCTTCAAGGGGCTCACCACATCCATCACCACCTCATCAAGTGGTGCCTTCGCCGTTGTCTCCGAGCTATGGAACGGGTAGCGGGTGAACTTGGCTTGCATGCATGTCGGACAGCCAAGCACCTCATTGGCTCCCCCTTGACACGTATCCCACTGACCATCTCTTGCTTGACTATCTGCTGCAAAATAGGGCAATGCACATGCCGCATTCGCCGATGCAAGGTCAGCCAATCACACTCTCCCGTAGCGGAAGTCGGGTTGGAGAAAGCGGCACTCGCAATTGTGCCCCACAAGCTCTCTCCTTTCTCCTTTGCCGCTGCTGCTTTGCTGATCTTAGGCTTATCCTCCTCATTTCCACCACCTTTGGCTGCTGCACCACTCTCCTTGGGTTCACACGCCTTGCTGGTCTCTCGAAGGTTGCACTCCTTCGAGTCCACTCTTGGTGTCACTTTGTTTTCCGTAATCACCGCCACCAACCGCTTCACTCTTGGTGCTGACGCTTGCTGCCACTTGCCTCCCTTTAGGCATAGGGATCACTGGGATTTGCCACATCTCATTGTAGATGTCCCTGTCCTCATGAAGGTCCCAAAGCTTCCGCTCACCAAGCCTCGCGGTATAGGTTTTGGAACCCTTGGAAGATGTGTCCATGCCGGCCTTTTGCAAACGCCGAACAGAGATCAGGTTGGCTGCTAGGTTGGCACCCAAAGCACGTTCTTGAGGCCCACCATCTTCCCATCAGCACCCTTGAACATGGCCTTGCCCATGCCTTTCACCTCTGCTCGCTGCCCCAAAGCCGATGTAACATGCTTGACCGGCGACGGTTCGAGTTCGGTGAGCAAGTCCGCACGAGGTCTCATGCTATAGGTGGCGCCGCTATCGATCACCCAAAAGTCCAGAGAGTGAAGGGTGACCTTTCCCACAGTAGCTGGCTCCTCAAAGCCTTCCACACCTCCTGCTGCAGCTGCCGCTTGCGTGGAGACAAAAGAAGAATTGGCCCGGGCATCGATCTTCAATCGAGTCCTTGTCGAAGTCTCCACCTTTCATGCTTGCCGCTTCGCCTCCATGGCCACCACGGCCTCCACGACCTCTGCCTCTTCCTCCCCTTGCTCCTCTGCCATCTTGGCCTTGAGAAGTGGTCCAGCCATCAGGTAGTTTGAAGCAATCTCTCCACATGTGGCCGGTCTTGTGGCAAAAGTGGCATTCGCCATCAAATCGACCGCGCCCACGCCCGTAGCCATTGTTGTTGTTGTTGCTGCCATATCCTCCATTACCACGGCCTCCATTGAAGTTACTGCTGCCAAATCGTCCTCCTCGCCCTCTGCCTATTCCATGGCCGTGCCCCACGGCCCATGCTTGCAACTCCGGCACCATCGGGACCCGCCAATTCGCGACGGCGGAAATCTTCTTGTAAGATTTCCCGCTTCACATCTTCGAGTGAGAGACGGGGCAGATCTCGATTAAGGTTGATGATGAGCGAGGACCATGAGTCTGAAAGTAAGGCCAGCAGCTTGGTCTTCTTTTGAAGGTCACTGTAGTTCAGGTCAGCTCCTTCGAGCCGTTGTCAACAAGTCGAAGAATTTCTGCTCTCCTTCCTCCACGGGTTCGCCTTCGTCAATTCGAAAGTGCCGCCATTTGCCGCTCCAAAACCACAGCCACCGCCGCTGTTGCAGGAGCGTGTACACCCTTGAGAGCAGCCCATGCCTTTGGTCCCTTTGCTGGTTCACGCTGAAAAGGCTTGATGTGACGGATTTGGCTGCTCCCCAACGCTTGCCCAAGTAGAAGGTAGCCTTGTGCGCTCTTCCGCAACCACTGGCTCTTCTCCGGGTCGTTCTCGGGGCGCTTCTCCGTTCCTTCCATCACCTCCAGCAGATCATAGTGGTCGAAGATGTTCTCCATCTTGAAGGACCACTCAGCAAAGTTGTCACCGTTTGAACTTGTCAAGGCCAAACACTCTAGGGCTCATCCCTAGAGGGTCCAAGGCTAGGTTGCACCGGAGCAACGGGTGGATCTTTGGTGTTGACCTTGTGCTTGGGGCGTCTTCTCTGCCCTCCAGCACCTCTGCACCCCCTTCCTCAGGTCTAGGCATGGTCGAGACGGCTCCAAGGGGCTCTGATACCACTTGTTATAGTCACAATAGGCTCAGGTGTGCCTATAATGAGAGATAGAGAGTACAGTCGGATTTCCGTCAGACGGCTTCAAATACTGATAACGATCTGCTCGCTAACTTAAACGGTGATCTGTAAGTTGGATCTGGAGCAGGTTGCTGTCGCCTATGAGGAGCAAGTTGAATCATGAAATTCCCTGAAGATTTGACGACGCTATGGCGGTTTGACTGGCAGGAGGTATAGCAGCCACTATAGTCTTGGAAGTAAAACTTAGCAAGAAG